>JASANB010000605.1:0-199646 GCA_030248155.1 Sabatieria punctata | reverse complement strand
CCCGAGTTATAAGCCGAAAGCTGAGGTTGGGTCGAAAAAGTGACCCTCTCAAAATGGCTGGAAGGTGATAAAATGTCTTTTTAGGTCAAATTAAACCAAAATACAAAATTTTAGCCAAATCGGAGACAAAAAGTTGAGATTTGTCCGGGAAGAGTCGATACTTAGAAAAACTGGCTCTTAAACTAATATTGAAGCTAATTCACGAAAATGTAACAAATATTTAAAAGGCGATTTTCTCGATTTCAGCTTTCTGTTACTTGGCTCGTTTTACCATAGTGGCGACGATATATGGTACCTGTTACCATATATGGTACCGGTTCCATATATGTGTACTGATACCATATATGTTGTTATTTCCCTGACTGTTTTATGTGTTAAAGTTTGGTGCACACAACCCTGAGAAGTTAAAGAATTATGTGAATATGTCAATTTCAGTGCCTATTGTTTGTTTGTTTTTCTCGATCTGGCCATCAGCGATTAGCTGTTGATATCAAGCCAGCAGACGCACCTTTTTGTATGGCAGACTGGGTTACCTACCACAAGATGCTTTGGACATCTTGATAAGGGGAGAGTTGTAGAGGGTGGGTAGAGAAAGGAAGGAATCAGTGGTAAGGTGACTTGGAAGAAGAGCTTGACTAGCTGATACATTCATAAGGTCTTCATCGACTGCAGTAAGAGGACACAGAGGGTAATCCACCACCACCAATAGAGAGAAGCAAGGCGCTGAATTGCGTTATAGCCAATACGTTGGGAAGGTGGTGATCGGGCAGGTGAATGAGTGGGAGAAAAACCACATCAGTGAACCATTGAGTCAAGATAGCAGCTCAGCATTTAAGTGACAGAGACTTGATGAATGGTAGATGAGAAGATACCAAAAGAATTGCATTAGTATGTAGCTGTAAGAGAAAATTAGCTGGGTCCAAAAGTGCGCACACACTCGGGAGGTGAGATAAGGCAAGTGTGGCCTCCAGATCTTCAGTACTCTATACTGTACATCAATTATGCGAATGTAGAAAGAGTCTTGCAACCCTTGCGAAGGTGCTGGGACGTTAATGCAGATGGGAACTACACACAACCACCTCAAGAAACACGTCCTGGGGTTGGAATTGATCAAATCTTGCGATTCAAGTTGTAAGATGAATCAAGAGATATATAGTAATTTTGGTAGAAAGAGATAGTAAGATGTGGTTAGCTGAAAGCAGATGAGTCAGCGTTAGCAAACAGTAAAGCAGCTTTGACTTGTAAGGCAAACCAAGCCTGCCTTCCGACCAGATTTGCGGGGGCCTTACGACCTACCATCAGACTCGAGGTCCATTTCGCTACCCTTGTGATTCGACATCTCGGACGTTGCCTTCTTTTACTGCCAGCCACTCCTAGCCAAGCTATCGGGTGTCAGTCACTAAGAGAGCGCCTGTCGTGTTGACGTCATGGTGTTGTCAGCTCCCAACGGCCACCGGTGCCTTGGTGTGAAGCCTGCCTTACTTCCCCTCCACTGCGTAGTGCGTAACGTAAAGTCAGCATTTCTGTCCTGTTCATTGGTTTTCGAATTGGATAGACCCGTTGTTGACTCTGTGACCAGCAGTTGACTGTGTATGTTCAAAGAACCTACTAAAAATATGATAGATGTGGACCATCGTTTTAGTGACTTTGGTGTTCCACCTATCTAATATAACTATAAACCCGTTTAGTTTCCAAAAATTGTTCAGAAAAAAAAGATTTCTGACGCTTACTACACACGGCAGCCAGACATGGGCAAAGGGGGGGCTGAGGGGGGGGTTGGCCCCCCTCAGGCTCTGACCTACCCCCCTCAGCCGGCCGCTACCCCCCTCAGGAATTTTTTGGAAGGATTTTGTATAGAAAATTATGATAAAAATATGCCTGGATTAGGTGTAAATGAGCTCAGAATAGCTTATTTTAGCTTATTTTAACCAAAAATAAGCCAAAAAACCTTGATTTTAGCCAAAAATCGGACTTTTTGGCTTACCACCCCCTCAGCCCCCCTCAGGAATTGAAAATTCTGCCCCCCCCCTCAGCCGAAATGCTAGCCCATGTCTGACGGCAGCTGATTTTTTCTGTGCTCATTTCTTATTTCATAGTGTGAACTCTCCACTTATTTCTTATTGCAGACGCCTTATTATTTCTTATTGCAGACGCCTTATTTTTTATGTTGTAGTATAATCCTGGCCTTAGCCTCAGATACCTACATGGCTGAGGTTGATGAGCGCATACATGCAAACACAATGTGAACAAACAGTGTTGGCTGTGTGTGCTCTTCAAAAAGACCTTGTTTCTTGAGTTATTTTATGTATGAATTGTCAGGCTAAAGCTTGGTTTAGGATGTCATTTTTAGCCGCTGAATGGATGCCTGATCAAAGAGTCCAGTTTCCGTTCATGCTAAACCTAATCCTTGCAGTTAAAAGTTTGGCCATTATGGAAACAAAAGAAAGGCATTAGCATGCGTCAGCTAACGCAGAAAGGAGGTGCTCATTAATCAGAGAATGAATCTGTCAGTCATGCGCTTTGTGGCGGCTTGTTTTCTGATGTTTTCGTTTTGCACTCATACCTGTCATGGCACAAGAGCTGCATTGAGCAATGTGGCCTATATGATGTCAAAAAAGTGCTGCTCACTGAGTGTCCTGTGCTGCGATTACAGTCGCAAACGGCGAGGAGTACCTCACTCACAAAAGCTAGCTCGTCAACAAAGGAAAGAAAAGAAAAGGCAAGACAGAATCCATTCGGCTATCATTTGGGATGCAATGAAAACTGTATCTGTGTAATTGTCATGTGTAACAGGCACTTGTGTAACTGACCTTGTCTTTGAATCTTAATAGTTAACTTTCTGACAGTAAACAAGGCTGTGCCTTTTACTTTATACACGATTATTAGGGCTTGTTATGAATATAACAATTATCAGCAGTCAAAGAAAACGTTGGGTTATGGGCATCTGAGCTCCGCAGAGTTGGTAAGTTAAGGGGCCCTCCAGAAAATACAATGTTCAGAGTTTATTATTATTACAACGCACTTGTACACCGGATAACCAGTAAACAACCCTTGATCGGCCACATGCGAGGCAATCACTGGGGACGAACCCCTACTATGTGTCAAACGCGTGATGCATGGCAGGCAAGGTTGCTACCAATACACCACAGGCGCCGACAAAGAGAGGGGGTTAGGGTGACTGAAAACGGCTCAGAAGTTTCTTGACAGAAATGACATTGGGGTGGGATTCACTTCGAAAACATTGACGTTTTTAGGTGCCTAAGAAGTTTTTGTCTGCAACTAATGACAGGGAAATATCCATACATAGCCCGGAAAAATCCGCAGGGGGTCTGGAGATCTTCGGGGGGGGGGGGGTTTCTCGTTGAAAAGTCCAAAAAACGCCTATTTTGCCTTAAATAAGCGAAAATTTTCTCCCTCTGGGAGGGGGGTATGGCCGGCCGGCCCATGTATACCCAGATCATGTTTCCATCTGCCAAAATGGTAGTTCATTGTCAAACAGTTTCCTTTTCATAGCTTCTACAGTACTATGTACATTAAACTTTACAGCCTTCACTGTTGGACACAATACCAAGTTTGTAGTCTTGTAGGGGGTTGTGCTGAAAGCCTGAAAAACGTCAGGAGGCGGTGGGGGCGCGAAATTTTGAATTTTTTACAGTGCTTTTATGGATGCAACAATTACTGTGCATAAATTAACAAACATACAGTTTTTGACTAGTCAAGCCACCCCACCCATCCACCTGAAGCCGACTTTCGTTCCTGACCCCACCCACAAAAATAGTTGTGACCATACATGTAACAGGGGTCTTTTCCCACTTCCCCCAGCACAATCCCCCTCCGATTTTTCTGGCAAGTAATTTTTTGAGCAAATAAACGAGATAGTGATGTGCGATTTGTTAATATGCGTTAAAGATCGCATTTAACAACTGTCTATGACACCTCGTTTTCCCTGTGTGGGCTATGAACTTTGAACGTTTCAGCAGTAGAGCGACATGTGCACATCACTAAGTACAGTAGTACGTCCCGAACACAACTTGCTGTACCGACGAAAGTCATAAAGCGACTTTGAAAGCAGATGCAGTATTGAGACAAACAGGTCCAAGGCTAAATTAGCAGTGCACAGCATACATTGGCCGGCTCGGTTGGGGTCCCTGAAAAAGTCCAAATAACTACTAAAAAGCGAACATTTTCTCCCTCCAGGTAGGGGGAGGCGGTATTGCTGGCCGAAGGGATGGGGTATCCCCTTATCTTCTGGCCAATGTAAGGTGCACCGCACTACCACCCCATCATTTTTTTTCTTTCTTTGATTATTTGTAACTAGTCAATTGTCAGAGATGCATTTGTGATTTTTGCAGGTCTGTCTTGTCCAACCGGTCTTAGTACAACCAATTCTCGTGGCGTCAGTCCAGTAGCTCACTCAGGCTCTCCTGCCAGAGGGTTCGGTGGCTTCGCTGACAGCGTCCCTCCGCCTTCTTTGGCCGTCCCTCCACAACTCACAGCCTCCTCCTCCTCGTCAGGTGAGCTCTCTCTGACTGTGCTACTCATTGATGGAACCCGATCAAGGGCTACAGACCTCTTACTAGTGTGGTTGGTAACTGTTATGCGCACAAAATTTGCTTTTTTTAAATCAATTTTTTTTCTGAAAATCTGAAAGGGGTCCAGCGTGATAGTACAGGTACTTATTTTCCGCTTTTGACCTCAAGTCAGTTAATAGATCTGTTCGAAAACGCCTATAACTGCATAATTTTAAATTGTCCTTCTATGTGAATACTAAAGCAGTCGCTATTAGGCTCAGTGCCAAAGAAGTATTATGTAGATTGCTAGATAAAATGTTGGCTGCTTCCAAAGAAATTTCTAAAAATTTCATGTATATACGTGAATTTTCTCACTTTTGCCTTGATTTGCACATTGATCTTTTAAAAATGCTTTAAAAATGTTGACCCTACCAACAGTGGTCAAGCATTGGCATGTGATTTTCTGTTATAATTGATGTAGTTGAAACAGTTGGGTCATTATTTTATAGACTCAGCCGCAGTCCCGCCTCCGGGCATTGTTTCGATAGCGTCATTGGGTTCCGGACCGGGTCCGTCGACCAGTGCAGAGCCGTCGGCCGGCCCCAGTAGTTCAGCGCCTGCTAAGAAGAAGAAAAAGAAGAAAAAGGGCGACCCAATGGCCAAAATGGTCAACCAGCCAAAGGGACCAGCTGATGTGCAGGCTCAGGAAGCCGGTAAGTGACCAATTGTTGTTACTGAGCTTAGAAAAATGGCAGATATCGTAAAAGTTCTAATAAATGCGCATGCGCCCATTACGGACAGCCCGAAAATATAAACGCGCACGCTCTAATAGTAGTGCCACGCCACCACGCGCACTACTATCAACGCTTTGTACAGTCAGGCACTTAACGCCGTTTATGGTACCGACACCATATAAGGTGCCGGTACCATATATGGTACCGGTACCGTAGGTAGTGGTACCATATATGGTACCCCCACCTTCGGGGCCTGTGGTGGTACCATATATGGTACCGGTACCATATATGGTACCCCCACGTTCGAGGTCTGTGGTGGTACCATATATGGTACCGGTACCATATATGGTACCGGTACCATATAAGGTGCCGGTACCATATCGTCGCCACTATGGTAAAATGAGCCAAGTAACAGAAAGTCGAAATCGAGAAAATCGCCTTTTAAATATTTGTTACATTTTCGTGAATTAGCTTCAATATCAGTTTAAATATATTTTACCTAAAATACAAGTACATAATCGGTGTGCAAAACATTCTGCGTGTGTCACTTGTGTAAAATTAAGTCAGCTAACAGGAAAAGCACAAAGCACTTGGCTCATTTTACCAGGATCACGTGATGATGTCCGTGCACATGCCTCCGGTTACATAGCTGTATCTACTGACATAGAGCCAATTTCGACTTCGTTCCTTCGCCAAAACGTTTTTAGGTGCTTTAGCTATAGTTTTTCGCACTTAACTCCATTTTTTCCATTTTGTTACTTGGCTCGTTTTACCATAGTGGCGACGATATATGGTACCGGCACCATATATGGTACCCCCACCTTCGCGTTTTTCCGGTACCGGTACCATATATGGTACCACTCCGTTCAGATTTCGTACCATACATGGTAGTGGTACCATATATGGTACCGGTACCATATATGGTACCGTCACCATATATGGTACCGGCACCATATATGGTACCGGCAGCCATGGCCATGGGTAGGGGTACCATATATGGTGCCGGTACCATATATGGTGACGGTACCATATATGGTGCCGGTACCATATATGGTACCGGTACCATATATGGTACCACCACAGTCGCCGAACGTGGGGGCACCATATATGGTACCGGTACCATATATGGTGACGGTACCATATATGGTGCCGGTACCATATATGGTACCAGTACCCTCGGTACCGGTACCATATATGGTACCGGCACCTTATATGGTGTCGGTACCATATATGGTACCGGCACCTTATATGGTGTCGGTACCATAAACGGCGTTAAGTGCCTGACTGTTGTATGTGTTTCCAATGTAGAATACTGTCCGTTTGAGACAATTTTCTTAGAATAAGCTTGCAAACATTAGTCAGACTAAAACTGATATAAAGATTGGTTGTGTTTAAGACAAAAATAGCCTGTATATTTTCAGAAAAATGAGGATACTTGAGATGGCCAATGTAGCATTGAAATAATAAACGCGCACGCTCCAATACTAGCGCCCGCAAAATCAATCACGAATATAGGGTCCGCCAAAAAATAACAACCCAGCAGATTTTTCGCTGTAGCAACCGCAAATCTCAACCGATTTGAATGAATCCTCTTTTAAATGAAAGATGAATGAATTCTTAAAAGATTGCTCAAATTTTCATTTATGTACTCTGCTTAGTTCCTGAGATATTGGCTCTCAAAATCAAAACAGTGATTTTGGCAGTGAACAAGAGCGATTTTCTATTATTCCACTGCACTTCGTAATAAAACGGATTCCTGCTACTGCTAAGTGCTAAATGCTATTGGAGGCTTTACCGGTGACACAGAAACTCGGTTTACTTCAACAATAAAGTGTCATTAGCCTCCAGTAGCAGGAATCTGCTTTATTATGAAGTGCAACGGAATCGCTCTTGTTCTTTGCCAAAATCTGTTTTGACTCTGAGGGCAAATATCTCAAGAACTAAACTGTGAATCTCAATAAAAATTTCACCAATCTTTGAAGAATTTATCAGTCTTTCAGTCAAAAAAGGATTCATTCAAATCGGCTGAGATTCATGGTTGCAAAACTAAAAAATCTGCCGGGTTGTTCTTTATCACTCTTGTTCATTGCCAAAATCTCTGTTTTGACTTTGAGGACAAATATCTCAGGAACTAAGTCGGCTATCTTAATAAACGTTAAATCAATCTTTCAAGAATTTATTTATCTTTCATTTAAAAAAGGATTCATTCAAATCAGTTGAGATTCGCGGTTGCTACAGCAAAAAATCTGCTGGTTTGTTTTTTTTGGCCGACTCTGTAATAGCGCACCGTTATTATTAAAAGTTTTAAGGTATTTCAGCTATGGTAACCGTGTAGAATTAGATTAGAAGGACATAGGTAGTAAAGTTGGAATGGTTTCAGCTATGAGAGCGACGTCCACAGGCGCACTGAGTGAGAAGCTGCAGAAGATACAGGAGGGCGAGGAGAACGCCACCCTGGCAGCGCAGGAGAACTTTAACATAAAAGGCAACGAGGCCAGGAACGTTCTCATGCACAAGTTGATGAGGGCTAAGACTGAGGTGAGGGGGCTTTTTTTGGCCTTTCCAGCAGGGGTAACCCCCAAACCCCCTAGTACATGTATCCTATAAGCCTAAGCTGGAACGAACCTACCAGCATAAGTCTGGGGCTGATTGTAAGCCTAACCCTAAGCAAGCATCGCTCGAAGACACCTACTACTAGGCACCTGAAAACTGTGGAACACCTTTAATTGCATATTGTTTATTTGCGCCCTTGTGGCAACAGCCCAGGCCGAAAAAGCGATGGAACATTTTTTGTCTATGCTGTAGTTGACATATGGGCCGCGGGGCGGTAAGGGGGGTTACCGCCTCGCCTCCCCGACCCCCCCTCCCGGAGGGAGAAAATTTTCGCTTATTTAAGGCAAAATAGACGGTTTTTGGACTTTTTTCCGAGAGACCCCCCGAGATCTCCAGACCCCCTCCGGATTTTTCCGGCCCATGTAAGGTAGTTGACTGTAAATCAGCTGTCGTTTAGCGTTTTGAGCGAGCTTTAATCCACCGTTGATTAGAGAGACTGTTTTTGTGCCGTATTTAATCATTGCGCTTTAATTGGTAATCTGACGTTTCCAAGCAACCAGCAAAACAGGTTGGCTGTTTGTTGGATGAATGAAAAGGAATTACCTATTATAACTGTTAGTTGAGCTGGAATAATCAGTATGACGATTAGACCGTCTTTTACTGTATGTGTAGATTAACTTTGTTGGTAGCTACTGAGAGTGGAGCCTCTGTAAACCAGACACCTTTTAACCAAAAAAAAATCCTCTCGTGGGGTATGTAATTGTTCCGATTATGGGTCAGCTGGGAGTCAAGGGGTGGTCCTGAAGTCAAGAACAACTGAAAATGCTATTTATTATGATCAGCTAGTGGAAATTCCAAATTTAAACAGCCAAATTATGCTAATTACGGCTAAAAACAGACCACATACTTTTTAGCACTTAGCTGTATTTCAGCTCAAATTAGCGAGTTTTGACGATTTTTAGCCGAAAGTTGCCGTTTTTTAGTGCCCAATGCCCTCCCAAAATTTGGGCTCAGACCCCCACTCCTCCACTCTTGTGTGAATAACCTGTTACATGTATGGTTTTTTTCTATGCAAAATTCTTCCTAAAAATTGCCGAGGTGTCAACCCCTCTGCCCAAGTCTGCCCAGACCCCTGCACATTTAAGTGAGGGTGTTGACTTGTCTTTTTAGTCGTGCGTAGTGGTCTTACGAAATATGGTCGGCCCGGAAGATGTGGACGAGTATCTGCAAGAAGAGGTGGAGGAAGAGTGTAATCGATACGGCAAAGTTATACAGGTTCGTCTCTCTATATATGGCTCTTTTAATGTCTATCCATCGCTGGTCGCTTGCTTACCGGAGTTTTCCACTTAGTATCCCGGGGATATAGCACGGAAAATCACGTTTCTCAGTGAAAACATTGCCGCCAGTTAATATCGCAGGGATATTAACTGGACAAAGCCATGGGATATTAACTGGAACTATGTTTTATCATACATATGTATAGTATGCGTGTGTAAAGAAAATTATTGCAAATTTGACATAAACCATACATGTAACAGGGGGGGTCTGGGGGGGTCTGGCCCACACCCGACTTAGGCCAGACCCCCCAGATGGGGGGACCCCCCCACCCCCCCCCCCCCCCCCGAGACGATTTCACCGACCCCCCTCCGATTTTTCTGGCAAGTAAATTTTCGAGCAAATTTTTGCAATTTTTTACACTTTCACACACAAAAATTGCCAAAATCGCCTGCAAAACAGCACTTTTTAGCTGTATTTCAGCCCAAATTAGCGATTTTTGGCAATTTTTAGCCAAAAATTGCGATTTTTCTCGATTTTTGAGCGTTTTTTAGTGCCTACCCCCCTCCCCCAAAAGTTTGGCTCAGGCCCCCCCGGCCGGCGCCAGACCCCCCCCCCACCCCCCCCTCCCCCCATCGGCGGATGACCTGTTACATGTATGACATAAACATTGCCGCCAAGTAATATCCCATGGGATATAAAGCGGAACAAGGGTCCATGTAATATCCCAGTGGGTTATTAAGTGGAGTGGGATACTAAGTGCAAATCTCCGGTACCTGCAGCAGATTGTCTGCCGAAGGGAGAATCGTGTTTTGTTTATTTGTTTGTTTATGAGTTCCACTGTCCTTTCGGACAGCTCGCTCAGGACACCCCTCGCTCTTTTCAGAGCCCTTCAATGGGGTAGCCCTGGTTTTGGTAGGGTCAGACCCTGTTAGCCTTATGCTTACCTACAGGGTGTCTCAAAAAATGATCACATTTCTTTTTACTGCCATTTCCGTAAGTTTTGACCAAATAGGCTGAAATTTGGACCATAGGTGCCAAAAGTCGGGCAATTTTATGTGTTAAAGTTTGGTGCACTAGGCTTGACTCAATCCCGAGAAATTTCAAAAAAAGTGAAATTTGGTAATTTCAATAGTGAAAGGCGGTCACCGAAAAATGGAAACATTTCCTTTTCCTATATCTTTTCTAATTTTTGACGGAATTGGATGAAATTTGGAGTGTAAACGCAGAAGTTCAGGGTAATTCGTGTGTAAAAAGTTTACGCATGAACTCCAACGCTATCGTTAGAGTTTAGGCGATAATGTAATGTAACGTTTTTTCGGTGACCGGCTTTTGGTATTGAAATTACCAAATTTCACTTTTTTTGAAATTTCTCGAGAATTGGTC
Source organism: Sabatieria punctata (assembly GCA_030248155.1). Classification (NCBI taxonomy): domain Eukaryota; kingdom Metazoa; phylum Nematoda; class Chromadorea; order Araeolaimida; family Comesomatidae; genus Sabatieria; species Sabatieria punctata. The sequence goes on along the minus strand of JASANB010000605.1, from coordinate 189,187 downwards.
AAGCCTAGTGCACCAAATTTTAACACATAAAATTGCCCGAGTTTGGGCACATATGGTCCAAATTTCAGCCTATTTGGCCAAAATTTGCGGAAATGGCAGTGAAAAGAAATGTGATCATTTTTTCGGTGACCGGCTTTCACTATTGATTTAACAAATTTCACTTTTTTTGAAATTTCTCGGGAATGAGTCAAGCCTAGTGCACCAAACTTTAACACATAAAATTGCCCGAGTTTTGGCACCTATGGGCCAAATTTCAGCCTATTTGGTCAACATTTGCGGAAATGGCAGTAAATAGAAATGTGATCATTTTTTTGAGACACCCTGTAGTAGTTGGTTGTAATACACAGCCACACATTTGACGGCATAAATGTAATACTACGTACGGTGCTCACATCATATTGTTACATCACCGGGGTCGGTTGGTGTTTTCATTGCACTGAAACTTCAAATTTCAGACGTGCAATTGGAATTTTGACTGAGACTTCTATTATTTTAAGATCGAACGCTGGCTAAAACCCGGTTTCTAACAGAAAAACTTTTTTAAAAAGTCGATTCAGTTGCCAAAATTGTCCAAAACGCATCAGAAAGTTGCGTAGATGCAATTTTTATTTTACCCTCCTCCTCTTGCATGGGCAGTTTTACACTGATTTCTTGCAGGTAATTATTTATCAAGAGCGACAAGGAGAGGCAGCCGATGCACCGGTAGTTGTGAAGATTTTTGTCAAGTACAGTTCCCCTGCTGGTGAGCGATCTTTGACTTTGTTTACCTTCCTACACCAATGGCTACTGTTTTCTCGGAAGTGTAGTACACATACATGTACTAGGGGGTTTGGGGGGTTACCCCCCTGCTGGAAAGGCCAACCCCCCCTCACCCCCCCCCCCCCGAGACAGGTTAAGGGACCCCTCCCCCTGACCAAAAAATACAAGTACTAGTAGTGGCTCCAGTATTAACAAACTGGGTCAGAAATCACTAATTTTTAGCCTAAAATTCACTTGAAAAGCCTTTGGAAACCGAATTTGGCGTTTCCACTGCTGATATTTAAGAAAAATCGGTGTTTTTGGAAGCTCTTTTTGTCATTTTTTGCTTGTTTTTAGCTTTAAAAGGCTATTTGGCAGCTTAAAATAGCGATTTTTAGCGTCCTTACTGAGAAAAACGTGCTAAAAACGCATTTCTAGGCGTTTTGGAGCTTTTTGAAATTTGGGACCCCCCACCTGGGCGAAACCCCCCCCCTCGACCCCCCACCTGAGGAAACCCCCCCCCCCCTACCCCCCTCCCCCCAGGTCGGCCCGGAGCTGTTACATGTATGGTAGTACACAAAAGAGTCGATACTTTACTGCAGCCCAAATGGTGCTTAACAATTAGTAGTAGTTTCAGATGGAAAAATTTGGAAGGAGGGGTCTGAAATTGTTTGGCGGAGGGGCGAAACAATCTTCCTCCGGTCCTCTACCGGCGAGCGTGCCTGAAATTATAAAAAAAATTCAAAAGTTGCGTCCCTTAAAACATCGAATAGGGTGGGGGAAAATGATTTCGAGTTGGGATGTGTCTCCCCCCGATCTGGAGAAGGTTTGGCCTGTTTATGTGAGGGTCCAAAACCCTCCTGTTGCGTACTACATGTACGGTTCCACTCCACTGTATTGTACTGTACATATACGGGATATAACCATACATGGGCCGGTAAAATGGGTTGGGGGTAGTCAAAATCCGAAAATTTTGGGGGTGGGTCTGCCGGCTTGGGGGGGGGTCGCGGCGATTTTGGTGGGTGGGGTCAGGGACAAAAGTCGGCTTCAGGTGGGTGGGGGGTCGTTTGGGGGGTCTAGCCCAAGTTGGGGGGCAAACCCCCCAGACCCCCGACCCATGTATGGTAACTGAAACAGTTGCAGGTATGGAAAATGCTCGCAAATCGCTGAACGGTCGGTACTTCGCCGGACGACAGATCGCCGCCGACGTTTACGACCAGGAACTGTTCGAACACAACGACCTGGCGCAGTAGAGAAGACAGTGCGATTATCGATTTTTATTTGTTCCGTCTCTGTTAGCAACACACACTATCGTCAGTAAATTTGATACCCTCTCGGCGCGCTAGAATGACTCTTATCTGCTCGTACGATCAGCGTGCCAAACTTCTTTGTGGTGTCTGTTTTTAAATTTTTCTGCTCCCTTCTGATGCCTCCGCTGCTTATAACAGTCGGGGAAATTAGAAAATATATGGTACGGATTTAACTTTTAAGTGGTACCATATAATGTATGTCCTTCGATCGAGGCCTCAGGTAGTACCGTATGTTGTTATTACCCTGACTGTACCATTGGTGCTCCTGTCTTGGTTGTATGGATTTGTACTTTTGGGGTTTAATTAATTTACTAATACGTTGGACTCTGGCGTATACAGGAGGTGTAGGGCCCCCTTTGCGGTGTAGGTAAGAAGAGAAAGTCTGTCAAAAATATGAGAAACTAAAGAATTGTGTATCAAAGCTGTCTATTTTGTGCTCAGAAGAATGCCTTTCAAAATGTGATTTTGAAGGCTAAATTTTCAAAATTTTCTCACCACACTAAAACTTATCAAACTTGTATTTTGTGTTACTTTTAAAGTTCGGAATGCCTTTTAAGCGCGTTTTTGAAGACTAATTATGCTAAATTTTCTTACCCTGATTGGGCAGCGGCCCGACATTGCTGCCCGATCTCGAGGTAGACCTGTTATCTAGAATCTTTGATTCCAACTTTTTGGCCTCAGCTCACGATGTTATCTTTAATCTTTGCCGTTCTTACTAAAATAAGTCAAAGCGTCGATAAAAACTAGTAAAGATAATATTGGTGAGCTAAGTTAAATAAATAATACACCTAGAATGTTGCATTTGACGGCTCAGGAATGGTGGTAGTCAGCTAAGCGTAATCGCCAAACGCGTTATTTTAATGAGAATTTCGGTAAGTTCAGATCAGTTTTAAACGTGAATTGAGTTTGCGGAAAATCAATTGTATTAATGAGGCGGCAAGTGTAAAGTTTGAAGTTGTTTTTGTCAGATTAGTTGTACTGACAAGCTACAACGTTTGGCTAAATACAGACAGGTAAATAGGTAATTGTATTAGGAATTGAGTAATAGGTTAGTTTTGCACTAATGAACCGCAGAAATTACCTTAAAAGGGCGTAAAACAGCGTTTGACTGATATCCGGTGAGCGTAAATGTGATTGTGGCAACTAAACAGTGGGCTTTTGGGCTGAACATCGCTCAGAAGAGAATAAAAATAGCTTTTTTCTTGTTTTGCATGTAGTTTTAGCTATATTTTATCTGGAATTGTAAAGAAACTGCAAACTTGCCCCAAGTGGCCTAAAAATTGCTGGCCAGAAAAATATTTAGAACATACATGTAACAGGTCATCCGCCGAAGGGGGAGGGGGGTTGGGGGTCTGGCCTAAGTCGGGTGGGGGGGCACACCCCCTGTTACATGTATGATTAAAAACGACGCAAACCGATGCCTCCTATGCATAGGCAATTTCTTACTTAGCAGGGGGCTAACGGCCATGTACGCTTGAAATTGTTAAATGGCAGTGCTGCGCCTTTTAGCGTTTGGGGCCAAAAAACTCATTCTGGCAACGTGCCAGCGGCCGTTAGAGGCCGGCTCGCTGGTAGATATTAGAGCAGTAGTGTGGTTAAGCTTTTATGAGTCATGCGGTTGTGCGTGCCGACTCTATGTAATTGGTTTTCAGATGAAGAAATAATAATAAATATATAATAATACTACTGGTGGTACTACTAATTATGGACACCAATCTACACGTTACCATTCCGGGAACTCCAAATTCTGACTGGCTGCTAAGTCTAACTCCGCCTTACTCACCGGGAAATGTGTCTCAGAAACGTTCGTCATCCGCCGAAATCTCCGCTAGTCGCGATGAGTCATCCGATCTACTCCATTCCTCCTTTCCCAGTCCTGCCTCACCACCTAAGACGGGCCTCAGAAGCAGATTCGGCCCCTCTGCGCCCTGTTGCAAACGACACGAGAGCTGTCCCGACCGGCCGCTGGATTCAGAAGGCTCGCTGATTCACGAAGAGTGCATAGGCAGTGTCACCTGCGGTCGGCAAGTCAGCATTCCGCTCTGGGCTATTGGAATGACCGGTCGCGAGCTGGAGTTGCGTCTGGAGATCGGGCAGATTCAGAAGATCTACAAGGAACAGCAGAAAGAATTTAATCGAATGCGACGTGCGCCTAGGACGCTCAAACAGGCGCGCGCTAAGACGGACGCTAAGAAGAAAGTGGAACGCGTGAAATTTGAAGTTGCAATGCTGCAAGAACAGGCAGTTCAGATCTCGACTGAAAGCAAATCTCAGAAAGAATTGGAGTGCTCGTTCCAGAGCCAGGAGGACCGGTCGTCGCCCTGTCAGAGTCAGGAGGAGGAGTTTACGCCTCCGATTTTTGATGGCCACTCTACTCTTTCTTCTTGCCTTCCAACTGCAATTCCGCTCACCTGCAGGGCTAATGGTAGGTTGTTCTTTGCTTTTGAACTTTTTCTCTATTGGTACCATGGTACCCCTACCCATGGCCATGGGTGCCGGTACCATATATGGTACCACTAGGCCAGGTACCGGCGATCAATTTTTTTCGTTTTATAGAAGGACAAAAAGCCTTTCGGTTCGAATGAATTCTGCTAACCTTTAGTTGGTTGGCGCAAAACGGGTTCCTAAAAATAGCTAATCATAGAAGATATATTTATTATGGTCCCATTGTATTTCTGCAAGAAAAACCCATTATACCAAATCGAACCACACACGTTAAGGGGTCTGCCCCCCACCCGACATAGGCCAAACCCATACATGGCCGGGGGGTATACCCCTCCCCCTCGGCCGGCCATACCCCCCCTCCCCCACCCCCCTCCCGGAGGGAGGAAATTTTCGCTTATTTAAGGCAAAATAGGCGTTTTTTTGCCTTTTTTTTCGGGGGGGGGGGACCCCCCGTGGTCTCAACCCCCCACCCCCCTACGGATTTTTCCGGCCCATGTATGGCCAAACCCCCTATCTAGGACGTCTCCTTCATTGGCGGGTGATCTGATTGTTACCTGTATGGTTGGAACTGTAGTGAAGTGATTTGGAATCGGTTAAGAAATCATTTAAAAGCTGATTTCTGTTCTTAATAGTTTGGAATTCCGGAAAGAATACTTCCTTTTCCATGTTTCCTACGAGCATTTCTATTGTATTCTTTGCCTTTTGGCAGACTCATTGATTTCTCAACAGTTCTGTTTGTCAGCCTAATTTCGTAAGATTTGAAGCGATTATCGCCCCAGTTTATGGAAACCGGTCAGTCTCACCAATAACCTGACACCATTCTTTTGGCCTGTTTTTTGGCTCTTCATGAGACCTGTATTCTGTTAGATTGCCTTTAAGCACATTCCAGTCATGCATCGGGGGATTTTTGCGTAAACCCCCTCACCCCCGTCCCATGTTTGGTTAATTAATAGCAGGGAGACAAGAAATATTTGTTGGACAATATATTTTTGCAATGGGGCCTGCCAATCATAAATATTCGATTGCGAAAATCGGCTTCGATATTCATTCGGCATTTTTGTATTTTGATTGATTGATTAATTGATGTATTCCACCACGCCGTTGGTCATGAGACCAATTTGGCAGTGGAATCGACTGTAGGATTCTGAGAAAGTAAGAGGACAGCACCCACATGACATAAGTGAGAAACACTAGGAGAAAGAGAGACAAAGACAGAGACAGGAGAGAAATAACCGCCAACTTAGGAAGTAGCAGAACCATCTACCATCTTTTTCGTGAGGCTTCTGGCATTCCAGGAAGTAAGCTTGAGTTCTTCCATACCCAAAGCTGGGTGGCCAGTAGAGTGGAGAGTGAGGGGAGGCGAAGGAAATGGCCCCTTGTTTTGTGTGGTGGAGTGTATTGTAGTAGGTGCACATGGCAAGGCGTCTCTAAAGGTGTTCGGCCCAGGTTGAGTCGTCAATAGCGAGTGGTGTCAGTTACAAATGAGACCGCCGGGAGTTGTTGACGGCTTTGACCGCTGGTGGGCCAGATAAGGGACGCCGTTGGTGAAGCACGTGTGTAGCATATCAACAGATGTGTGTGAGTGGAGGGAAGTGATACCACTTGACTGACACGTTGGGCCAGCGGCCAGACACAGGTGTAGCAGACAGACGGAGCAGCAAAGTGAGGCTTGTGGCAGCGCATGGGCAAGAGAGCAACAGGGTGTCAAAGTAAAGAAGTTTGAGAAAATTAAAAGGCGGAGAAAGTTGTAACACATAGAACAGAACAGGAATGGAGAAATTACCAGAGTAAAGAGAAATAGAACTGAAGAGAAAGACAGTTCACTGAGAAAGAGTGAGACGGACAGACGCAGAACATGTAGGTACATATGGAGACAGAAAGAATCCGGTAGTCGACTCCAGACATCGCATCACTGGGCACGCCAGAGAATTGATGTCAGGGAAGAAGGTAGCCTCATTCCAGGCATCAGGATCAGTGGCAAACCCCGTCTAGGACGGCACCACCGAAATAGATGACCTGGAAACCTCATTGCTGAGGGTCCGGAGACAAGGGGCCTTATAGGGATTGGTGCCTTTTTCGCCGAGAACGAGATCCCCCGGCCCTAAGCTGGGTCAGGGGTTCTCTCACCGTCATGTCTGCCTCAGCGGTGTCCCGTTGCCACCCGGACGCCGCGTTGAGGCAGGAGAGTGGCAGCACTCCCCATGGAAGGCACCTTCGTCCGGGATTTTTGTATTATTCGGTTGCATCCCTAGGCAGATATAGACAAAGAGGGGATGAGGCGAAGTTGACCCCCTCAGCCCGTCGCTACCCTCTCTCGGGAATATGTATGGTAAATTATGATAAAAGCATGCCTAGATTAGGTGTAAATGCTATTTAGCGAAAAATAAGCCTAAAACCTTTATTGTAGTAAAAAATCGGACTTTTTTAGCTTACCACCCCCTCAGACGCGGCTACCCTACATGGGCCGGGGGTATGGGGTATACCCCTCCCCTCGTCGGCCAATACCCCCTCGTCCGGCCATACCCCGCTTCCGGAGGGAGAAAATTTTCGCTTATTTAAGGCAAAATAGGCGTTTTTTGGCTTTTTTCGGGACCCCCCCCCCCCCGATGTCTCCATACCCCCTCTGGATTTTTCCGGCCCATGTATGGCCGCTACCCCTCAGGATTCCGAAATTTACCACCCCTCAGCCGAAATACTAATCCATGTATGTATGTCCGTAGGTGTACATGTATGATCTGTGACGTTAGGGGCACCAAAATTCTCTGCCATGTGTCACCTCGGCCGGCGAGGGAGTAATCCCCCATATATGATTGATGCGGTTTGTGGTGAGGCTCTCAATTCTGAAACTGTTTATTGCCAAGGTAGCCTGTGTTTCTGACCACATGTTCAGGCCATTCTAATGATTGTGCATGTTATTATTGGTGGTGGGCCTGGCTAACGGGCCAACCAATTCTATTAGAGGCGCAGCTGAGAGCTCGTACAATGATGCTTGCTGACTGCTTACGTCAAGTGGCCGCTCCCACGCACGCACGCAAATTGGCAGTTGGGACCTCGTCGCAAACATGTCCTTTCAAGGTCGTCGGGGTCAAATAATAGCGATGTTCTATTTGTCACTTGCCAATTAAACTGACACCAGCGTTTCATTTTCTTAACTCTTTTGCATCAAGCTTCTACACTTGAATATAGAAGATTGATCCTTTACCTACTGTATCATTTTTTTCCCTATTCTTAACGATCAGACATGGAAAAGTTTCTCAGCAAGCCTAAAAGTAGCACTGTCACTTGCGGTAGTGGTATTAAATTATTTATTGCTGAACTCCAGCGTAATTTGAACTGTCCTAAAAACTTCTTTGCACTAACACAGTCAGACACTTAACGCCGCTTGTGGTACCGACACCATATAAGGTGCCGGTACCATATAATGGTACCCCTACCTTCGCGTTGTTACCGGTACCGGTACCATATATATGGTACCACTCTGTTCAGATTTCGTACCATGTGTGGTACCATATATGGTACCGGCACCTTATATGGTGTCGGTAACATAAACGGCGACTGCAACAGTTTTGAAAGATTGGAACTCACTTGATAATGAAACTGTAACTGTCAAGGATTTGAATAATTTTATAAAGTTTCTTAAACAGGCGGACCTAACAGAATTTTTTGATTAGGCTTCAGTCCGCAAGGGCCATGCATGTAGCAGGTCATCCGCTGAAGGGGTTGGGAGGTCTGGCGCCGGCCGGGGGTCTGAGCCAAATTTTGGGTACTTAGGTCGGGGTTTGGGTCGGGGTAGGACTTGGCCTTTTCAGCTAGGGGGTAACCCCAAACCCCCTTAATACATGTATGGTTAAGGGATATTACCATGCATGTAACAGGTCATCCGCCGAAGGGGGGTTGGGGGTCTGGCGCCGGACGGGGGTCTGAGCTCAAATTTTGGGAAGGGCGTTGAGCACTAAAAAACGCTTAAAAATCGAAAAAATCGTAAGTTTTCGGCTGAAAATGGTAAAAAAAATTCGCTAGTTTTGGCTGAAATACTGCTAAAAAGTGGTGTTTTACAAGCGAGTTTGACAATTTTTGTGTCTAAAATTGTAAAAAAATCGCAAAAACTCAAAAATATTACTTGCCACAAAAAAGGTCTCTATCCGGGGGAGGGGGGGGGGTCTGGCCTAGGTCGGGTGGGGGAAGACCCCCTGTTACATGTATGGGTATTGCATACGTCCTACTAGTACGTGTACGCGCACAAACAGAGTTCCTAAGCCTTGTCGGCAACAAAACCTAACAACTTTGTAGTTCCCTAGCTAGAGTGAGATAGTTTCAAAAGCTAAGGTGGTTGTAGTTTAGAGTGTGGGTGGGTGGGAGCAATCAATTGAGCAGTGTGTTCTTTAGCGTACCAGGCCGTTCTAATGGCGTGGCCGACACAGGTGCGTTGCTGCTGGCCGAGCCGTGTGCTCTTCTTTACCGGTGCCAGTTCAAACAGTAGTCTGTCTGTCTGTCTGTCTGTAGTTTTCGATCGACGCTCTCCTAGACCGCTGCTTTGCTTGGCTCTGGTTGCTAACTTATTAGCTGGTGTATGGTTAAAGGTAGTCTCTTTTTGTAATATTCTCACTCACACATAAAGCATAAGCCGAAAGGGGAGGAGCGTGTCGGCTCGGGTCGAGAGTAAGCCCGAATTTGTAGCCTGTACTACTGTAGAAGTTGCTTAAAAATGGGCTCGAAAAGTGTCAGTAATCAATGGCTCCTGCAAGTCACTGTTCGACTGGCAGTTTTTCGTGCCTGAATTTGAAACAAATGTGACAAATGTGTCCAGGGCGGGCGGACGTGTGCAAAAATTTGTCTCGGGTAGGGGTGTCCCGATCGGGAAGTTTCACCTATGATTGTGTGGACTGGGTGCATGTATTCTGGTTACAACTGGAGTGTTAACTGGGATTGGCTTTATATTTACCTTCCTTTCCCACTACTGATCGTGACCTCAAAATCAGATTCGATCTAAGGTTGCACTTTGCCTAACAGCGACTGCTTGAGAAAATGCTTACTTAGGTTCACCTAGAAGTGCCTCTAAAGACAATTTTCGGCGAAATTATGCAGTTTATTGGCAGTGTATTGGCGTTTTCGAACAGGTTTCTTAACTGACTTGAGGTGCAAAAGGGGGAAATTTGTTGTAGCTACCTGTACTAGCACGCTGGACCCCTTTATGTCGATTTAAATAAAGTTTTTTCTAAATTTTTTTCAGAAAGCAAAAATTTTTGACAACTGTGTGGTACCAGCAATCATGGCCATGTGTAGGGGTACCATATATGGCACCATCACAGTCCTTGAACGTGGGGTACCACATAATGGTACCGGTACCATATATGGCGCGACTAGCCTAGGTACCGGCACCATAAGCGGTGAACAGTGCCAGACTGTTTTAGCAGAATTTATTATATTAAGCTGAAGCAGTGAGTGTTACCTTTCAGAACAGGCCCGTGTAAGCAGTGAGGACTTGGTGGAAGGCAGTAGATTGCTGGTGCTAGAAGGAGGACTGTTTTACCCCGGTCAGTTGGAGGTTCTGGACAAAGAAGCCATGATTTACAACGTTCATGTCGACGGACAACGCTCCAATCGGCCTTACGTGTTGTGTCAAGAGGACTTGATTAAAAATGCTGTACGTTGTTTTGTTTTTCTCTCAATTTTGCTAGTTGAGGCCGAAGCAGAAAAATTCTCGAAAATACCTGGAACCTTTGCTTTGATAGTCGCATCTTATAGCGCTTCTTGTAATTTGCTACCGATTGATAAAAAATAGGGGTCGTGAAGAAAGTTTTAGAGATAATCGGTTTTTTTATGCCACCGCCGATCAGTTTGAAATGGACTTTAGTTTAACGTTGACGACTTGACATGGGCAACGTTTCAGTTCAAAACTTTAAAACGACACAATTGTAGGCTACCGAAGGAGTTTGTTTAGTTGCTGCAGCTACCAGACCAAGCCTACACCGCCTATTATGGGCATCCGTAACAGGGGTTGTCGCCTGTAAAGGAACTTAATTTTTGCTGGTAGCTCAGTCCTTAAGTAATTCTATTTGTCTACTACAGTCAGGCACTTAACTCCGTTTATGGTACCGACACCATGTAAGGTGCCGATACCATATATGGTACCGGTACCTAGGGTACTGGTACCATATATGGTGCCCCACGTTCGGCCACTGTGGTGGTACCATATGGTACCCCTTCCCATGGCCATGGCATGGGTGCCGGTACCATCGAAATCTTAACAGAGTGGTACCATATGGTACCGGTACCGGTAACACTGCGAACATGGGGGTACCATATGGTACCAGCACCTTATATGGTGTCGGTACAATAAACGGCGTTAAGTGCCTGACTGTACCAAAAATAGCTTCTCCTTTTAGTGTGTAGTGCGCGGTCACCAGATACGTAATAGATTTTGTCTGACCACAGCTTCGATGGCTTCTTATATATTTATTGATTGCCGACTAATGCAGTGCATTTATTTTCCGCCATACGTCACCATCAAAACAATACTTCATATCGTTTTTTTTACTTTTTCAGTGGAATTATTTTTGTTTCTTGTATTTCTTTCCGGCCTACCTTATGCATTGCGAAATCTCTTGACATTTCGCCGTATTATGGCATGATTTGAGGTGATACCATGACTGGTTTCCATAGAACTTGTGCTGACTGACAAGGTCATCCGCCGAAGGCGGAGGGGGTTGGGGAATCTGGCGCCGGCCGGGGGGTCTGAGCCCGATTCTTGGCAGGGGTCTGGACACTAAAAACTTGATAAATCGCAATTTTTCGGCTCAAATACAGCTAAAAAGGCGATTTTGGCAATTTGTGTAGTCTGAAATTATGAAGAAATTTGCTTAAAAAGTTACTTGCCAGAAAAATCGGAGGGGTCTGGTCTGAGTCGGCTGGGGGCAGCGCGGACCCCCTTGTTACATGTATGCGTGCTGAGAAAATTAAAATCCTAACGCTTCCAGATGCTGTTGGTTAGGAAGCTTGTCGCTGTGCGTTTTTGAGCCACAGAAATCAATTTTAGAATCTGTGCACTGAAAAGCCCAATTTTTCATTTCATTCGCTTTTGACAAAGTTTGTGTTTGAAATTCAGTTTTCCGACTGGTTTTTGTCGAAAATCTAAAATTTTAATTTTGCACCTGGAGAGCAAACTACCACGCATGCACATGTAACAGCTCCGGCCGATCTGGGGGTAGGGGGTTTTTTCAGATAGGAGGTCGAGTGGGGTATAAAAATTTGAAAAAGCTCCAAAACGCCTGGAAATGCGTTTTTAGCACGTTTTTTCAGTAAGGACGCTAAAAATCGCTATTCTAACTACCAAATAGCGTTTCAGAGCTAAAAACAAGCAAAAAATGACAAAAAGGGTTTCCAAAAACACTGATTTCTCTTAAAAATCAGCAGTGGAAAGGCCAGTCCATAGGCTTTTCAAGCGAATTTTAGGCTAAAAATTAGTGATTTCAGAACCAGTTTGTTAGTACTGGAGCCACTACTAGTACCATACATGGGCCGGGTGTTTGCCCACCCCCAACTTGGGCTCGACCCCCCAAACGACCCCACCCACCCACCTGAAAATCCGACTTTTGTTCCTGACCCCACCCACCAAAATCGTCGCGACCCCCCCAAACCGGCAGGCCCACCCCCAAATTTTCGGATTTTGACTACCCCCAACCCATTTTTCCGGCCCATGTATGACTAGTACTTGTATTTTTGGGTCGTAACCTGTCTCGTGGGGGTGAAGGGGGTTTGGCCTTTCCAGCAGAGGGTAACCCCGAAACCCCGAAGCAGAGGGTACATATATGCGCATGCAAACAGTCCTGCTGGCTGTTCCGTGCGAGCTGCCGAGGCCGACCGGGCACAAAATCACTAACTAACCTAGAAACCAGTCATGCTTCGTAGTACTCTTTTTCAGATGCGCGAAACGCATGTGACAGATGTGACCCAAGTGCCTAGCGGGTGTCGCGTATGTGCGTTTTGGTCGGGTCAGCTACAAGCGCTCTATCCCGGAACTGTCGACAGCAATGGTACAGTAGGTGGCGTTTGCAAAACATAAAACACGTGCTTTTATCATCGCACCTACAGCTATTAGTAGTGTGATGCATCATGTATCGATAGCGCCCTGCCCAATCCGACGATAGGCATGTCCTGTTTACAACTGTCCTGCCCTGGTTGTCCGTGCAAAAACTTGTTTACTGGCTTGGCTAGGCCTGACCACTGTATTTTTTGCGCAGGTGACAGCTATGAATGGCGATTTGTTAAACGCACGCATACGTACAGTACGTAGAAGAATCAAATAAGCTAGATGCAACAGAGTTGGCCAAACTCTGGAGAAACTCGGTGCTCAGATTTCAGTTCTAGTAATTTCTGCAATAACACAAAACTGATCAGCCTACGGTTCGGAATGTCAGTCGTTTCTCAGTTGCGTAATTTCATAATTAGGTTGACTGGCCAACCTATCAGGGGCCGAGAGAACCATTGTCGTCCTCTTTCTTCTAGAATAGGCGCCGTGCAAAAATGACGTCATCGATTTTTGGCCATTTTTCGACCCCCTGCGCTTATCGTCGGTTCTCATCATTTTCCAACCTCCCAAATTAAAAAAAATCTACCAGTCAAATGAGCAAGGTTTGGGACAGGTTTTTATTAGATTTTTCTAGTTATTTTCCTATATTTTTAAACAGAGTCTATTTTTACATGATTTTTCCTATAGCCAGCCCAACCTGCCTCCTTAAACTACTAAACCTGTTAATTTTATGCTAAGAATGCCTCTCAAATGCGTTTTTGAAGGCTAATTCCCCATTAAGCAAAAGTGGCGTCGTCGTTAACCGAATCCCCTCCCCTTACTTGGATGGGTATTCATGCTCCCCTGTGTTTGTGTGAAGGTGCTTAAGTAAACAAAAGGTCTTGCATGGTCAGACCAACAGTAAACAGAAGCATTGCTTACATTCCAACATAAACAAACAAACAAACACTCACGTAATATGTGTGTACACACAGAAGACGAGATCAAAGTCAAGCAACTCTGTCAACAACACAGGTCACACACTCACTGAATAAGGTGCAAAGCAGGTGCTAAGCACGGCTCTCAATGAGTTCTTCCTTCGTCTTGACTCAGTGACCGCTTCTCTTCTCAGACAAGGCTTCTTGGGTTCAGGACTTAGACTTCTACTGGCATGCAACTTTTCTATCTTTTCTTCCAACAAGTTCTCCTTTGAGTCAGTCTGCTGATCCAGCAGTCTGTAGTCGACGTCGGTCTTAGTGGGAGAGTTGGGAGGCGTGTCCCTGCTGACACTGATTTCCTGCACGATTCCGAAGTGAACCTTGCGTTCTTCGGTCGATTTGCTCTTCCGCAGCACTGCCATTCGATGGCGTCGCTGATTGGTCAGGTCGGAGACCGTCCTCCTCACGTGCTCCATTGATTGGGCGCGAGAACGTCGTCGTTGGGCGGAGACCATGGCATCGTTGGGCTGGTAGAGTTGGTAGCCGGGTTTGACAAGCGGCGTTACGAAAGCCATTTTAGCTGACCGAGCAATGCAGTACACCCACTAAGAATGAACTCAGTCTTTTATGAAGGCATGTTTACGTTTTGATAACGGACAGACAGTGGCCGCGACCACCATTGGTTGGCGCTGATTGATTGTCTGGGTTGAAAAGTGCAAAGGTTGTTGGATAGGTCGGCCTGAAAAGCTGACAGCTGACTTGTTTCGTTTAAAACTGAGCTAATTGCGCACTTAGCTAGAACAAGTGGTCTGCGCTCTTGCAGTTTGTTTTCCAAAGAATCTGGGCGTTCTTTTATCACGCTGGTTTATCTAAAGAAGTTGCTTAGCTGGTTTGCGCAGTCAGCTATAATGTACTTTGTCGTGATAAGATCAGATCACGTACGGGGATTATTCCACTTGTGATGACATCAGATGCACGTAGATGGCTGGGCAAAAGTCTTGTAAACAAGTATAGCAGAATAATTTATTTGTACAAAGCTTTCATTTTTGCCACTTGCTGTAGATATTCTAGTATAGGGTAATGTGATGAATGACGGTTAGGAAGGTTTAGCTAAACATAAGCAAGACGATGCTGACTGAAAGGGAAAGAATCAAAATAAATAAATAGAAGGTTGATGACTTTAGTCACTGTATCACAGCCTTCATAAAGGGAAACCTGTACAATAAATACAGTACAAAGTGCACTTCACATGCGAGGAGGAGGAGTAACAGCTATTTTCTCTCCAGAGTGATCGTTCGTGGTCAGTTTCTGGAACTGGCGTTTCAGCTTGGCCAATTTTCCCTCGTTTATCTCCATTTCCTTCTGCTTCTGCTCCTTCCTCCTTTGTTTCAACTGTTTGCGCTCTGCCTCACTCAGACAGTTCACACTGACACTTCGTCTGCGAAACAAACGGCTGAACGAATTCGAGTGGCTCCTTCTTTTCGGCTCCTCCCCTTCTGGAGAGGGCGAATGAGACTTGGCCTTGCGCTCATTGGCTCCCTCATTGTTGTCGCCTATGGCCATTCGTCGCTCTGCCAGGTACTTGCGCAGGTCAGTGGGCTTGCGATGGGCCGAATCACTCTGACCTCGAGGTCGGAAGCCCTCCTCGTCTTCCGGAATTGCCTGATGGGAGACCTGATGAATGGCAAACGGTGATTTCGGACGAGGCGGAGGTGTGGAGACTGGAACGCTTTCGCTGGCATAGTGACGTCGTTGTTGATTCTTGGCAGACAGGACGGCTTGTTGTCGTAGTTTGGCCGCTCTGGCGTCAGCATCAGAGTGCGACTGACTTCTGAAACTGGTTCTATTTAGCACTCAGCTCTTTTTCTGTACTGATTCTTGGTTCTGGATACTTCCGTGTGTCTGATGGGCTTGTTTATAGACTGCTGGCAACTGGCCTACAGAGGCGCCAGTTGGGCCGCCCTTTTCTTTGTTTTGAGCTGCCAAACTGCCGTTACAATGGCTTATCAGCAACTATTTCATCAGCTGCAGAATGATGCCGTCAGTATTTATTGCAGCTGCACCTGCTTATCTGCTCACGAGTTCGCTCTCTTAAACATGTTAGCAGCTTGATAAGAGAACTAAAAATGGCTCGCTGTTTTTGCAATGTTGTTGCGAAGGATTACAGCTCCCAGGTCGGCATCAACAGCTCAGAAATGACACTAAATACTTTATGCAAACAGTTGACAGTGATAGCAGGCCCCACAGAGTCGCGCTCAACTTTTTATGACGACTAAAGCCTGGATTGCGCAAGCTTGGCGCAATTTTTTGTCACATTTGCTCTTTCGTACCTAATGACAGTTTTACGTGTTTTTTTAAAATCGGAATGTATTCATTAGATCAGAGCTTATATGTACATAATATGCAAGCTGTTTAAACGGCATTAAGTTGAGAAAGGGGTTGCAAATGCTACAATATACTATGTCAAACTAGAAAAAGTTGACAAACTAGAAGAACTGTTGCATGTTTTGTGTGTAGTGGCTCGTGTTTGGAGCATTTCCAGCATTGTACTGCCTCGCTACAGGAATTGAATCGATCTCATCTTATTGAATGTTGTCTGTATTAAACAGGCACAGATTTGGAGACCTCCCAAGCAGTGTGTGCCAGTTGTGTAAGGTCTCACTACGTACTGTATCTATAGTCTATAGTTCCACAATATTAGGTCCTCACCTTTGTCTGAATTCTTCAGCCAAACTTTCCTTGCTGCGGGCTGTATTCTCTGACGATTTCCGCACACGTCTGCCGTTTCCGTCCGCTCTCTTCCTGGTCTGCTGCTGATTTGGCAGAGCGTAGGGGTTGATGTTCTTGTTCATTAGAGGCGCATAGATGAGAGCCATCTCTGAGTTGAGCTCGATTTGGGCGGTTGTTTGCGGCAGCGTCTTGAGTCACTCACTTCTAAGGTTGTTGGTTACTTTACACTCCGACTGCCAGTTAACACGTGTTGGTTGGTGGGCGGTTTGCACTAAGACAAGAATGGGCGGCTGCTCTCGCGCGGCGCCAACAAAATAGACAGGTAGATAAGAGAACGAAGAAAACAGAGCAGATAGATCGAGTGATGCATTGCTCAGCTCTATTGTTTCTTTGCTTCCTTCCTTCCTCCTACACTATACAATAAGACTGACACCTGTGACACCAGCTGGCGGACTGGACCGATTTAGATGCAAAATGACGCACAGCAGGGCTCTTTGTTGCAGAGATCGGATTCAATAAGAAAGGGGAGCCTCTAGTGACTATCAATTTTGATGACGGCGATTCCGGCCAGATCGCTTTGTCCGACATTAGACTGCTGCCTCAGGACTTCCCCATCACCAGTCAGTTTGTCGGCTGTGAGGGACTGTCTGTTTGTTCGTAAAAGAAGATATTTACAGAAGTCAGCACTGCTGTATTGCCTGAGTTCATAACCAGAACTCGCAAGAGTAGAGACATCAGTCTGCCCAGCTTTGACTTGCCTGACCTGGCTAGACCCAGCAGTCGAAATCGCAAACGAACTCATGAACTCAGCTGCAAAACTACTTCTGGTAGTCTTACCAATTGAATGCTTGTCTCGAAGAATCTTTTGTGGTCAGGCACTTAACGCTGTACCGGTACCAAGGGTAGTGGTACCACACCATATATGGTACCCCTACTTTCGCGTTGGTACAGGTACCATAATGGTACCACTCTGTTCAGATTTCGTACCATATGGTAGTGGTACCATATACCGTCACTATATGGTACCGGCACGCATGGCCATGGGTAGGGGTACCTTATATGGTACCACCACAGGCCCCGAACGTAGGGGTACCATAAACTGCGTTAAGTGCCTGACTGTTTTATCACTTTCTAAAAACAGGGCAAGCTTTTAGTGGAACTTGCTTGTCCTTATACAGGGTGTGCCAAAAAAAACAACCCAGCAGATTTTTTGCTGTAGCAACCGCAAATCTCAACCGATTTGAATGAATCCTTTTTTAAATGAAAGACAAATAAATTCTTGAAAGATTGATGTAACGTTTATTAAGATAGCCTGCTTAGTTCCTGAGATATTTGCCCTCAAAGTCAAAACTGAGATTTTGGCAGTGAACAAGAGTGATAAACACAACCCAGCAGATTTTTTACTTTTGCAGCCATGAATCTTAACAGATTTGAATGAATCCTTTTTTGAATGAAAGATTGATAAATTTTTCAAAGATTGGTGCACTTTTTATTGAGATCCACTGCTTAGTTCTTGAGATATTTGCCTTCAAAGTCGAAGCAGATTTTGGCGAAGAACAAGAGCGATTCTGTTGCACTTCATAATAAAGCAGATTCCTACTGCTGGGGCTAATGACACTTTACTGTTGAAGTGAACCGAGTTTATGTGTCACCAGTAAAGCCTCCATTAGCCCTCCGCAGTAGCAGGAATCCGTTTTATTATGAAGTGCAGCGCATTAATCAAAAATCCCTCTTGTTCACTGCCAAAATCTCTGTTTTGAATTTGAGGACAAATATCTCAGGAAGTAAGCAGAGTACATTAATAAACGTTACATCAATCTTTCAAGAATTTATTTATCTTTCATTTAAGGAAGGATTCATTGAAATCCGTTGAGATTTGCGGTTGCTACAGCGAAAAATCTGCTGGGTTGTTTTTTTTTGGCACACCCTGTATTTTCTTCGAGACCAGCACTTTATTAATTATTTCAGTCAGGCACTTAACGCACTTTATGGTCCCGGTACCATAAACGGCGTTAAGTGCCTGACTGTAATTGATTAATTAAATTATCTAATTTTGTTAAGAGCCAGTCGAGTGGAACTGGGACAGCAGTTGCTTCGACGGCAACAAAGGAAAAACTAAGTTTTACAGCAGTATACGACGAGGAGACGTGGTCATCCAAGTAAGCCGGCCTAGTCTACAGCTGAAACATAAACAGGACGGGTTTTCAGCTGGGGGATCTCGTGCACCTTCAGCACGGCTCACCCAGTCGTCACTCGGAACAGCCGTACGTGGCGGTGGTCGAGAGTTTCTGGCAGTCGCGCAACAAAACCAAACGCGTGCGCGTCTCCTGGTGTTACCGCGCTCACGAGGTCGATGCCAAAATGACCCTTCCCTCCGTGGACGTGCCGGTTGGCTAAGATAATTTGCATAAATTGGAATGGCCCTTCTTAGTTGCAGCACTTGCTATTCCGCTCGCGTCACTACGACGACAACAGCGTGCAGACCATAATAAACAAGTGCGAACTGCTGACACTCTCGGAACTGAGGAAGCGACGTACCACTTGCACTCCCGACGCGCTAAGGGACGCTTATTTTATGGCTGGCAACTACGACCCGATTAGCAAAGAACTTAACTGGATTATCGACTGATTTGTAAGTAGCTCTACCATACATGTAACATGTACAGGCCTCATTTTTTCTATCAAGTAATTTTTGCGTTTTTTTACAATTTCAGACAGAAATATTGTCAAAATCGACTGTAAAACAGCACTTTTTAGCTTTTGAGCCCAAATTAGCGATTTTTGAACGCTTTTAGTGCACAACCCAAGCCTAGAATTTCGGCTCAGAGCCCCCTCCCCTTCGGCGGCTGACCTGTTACATGTATGAGCTGTACAGAGACAGACTGTGTTTGCTTTGCTGAACAGCATGCATGTACTAATAGAGGTTGGATGCTAGATCAGAAATGGTTAATTTTTAGCTTAGACTGCCTTTTGCTTTTGGAAATTGGCCTTTTCTTCCCATACTGTACTTAAGACAAAGAGGTGTTTTTAGAGGCGCTTTTGTCGATTTTATGCTGGTTTTAGCTGTAAAATTGCAATTTATACGGCCAGGCACTTAACGCCGTTTATGGTACCGACACCATAATGGTACCGTCACCTTATGGTACCGGTACCATATATGGTAAGCCCACGTTCGGCGACTGTGGTGGTACCATATATGGTGTCGGTACCATAAACGGCGTTAAGTGCCTGACTGTTAAAGTGTTCGAAAAACAGTTTTCTGTTTTGAATTTTGTAACCCGACTGTACGCCCGGTCGGCACCTGTTGCATGTGTGCTGCAGCATTGCATAGTCTGTAAAGGCAAGACTGTATCTCAAGAAGCCAAATCGTGAAGTGGTTTTAGCCGAGTTTACTGTTGTTTTTTGTGTTTCTTCCTTTTCTAGTCTCATCCCTGTTTCCTCCGTCCAGTGCTATTGTATTTACTTATTCGGCCTAGTTAGCTGTCTTAGTCCCAGCTTTAAGACGCTCCTTTCTATTGTTTCGATCGAATCATTCGAACACTTGTGTATCGACTAAGCTCTAAGCGTGTGTTTATCGATTTTGTTGACCTTTTACGGGTACCAAGTGCATATATCCAGTGTTCGGTTACCTGTTCTTATTTGTTTGTTTGTTTGTTTGTTCGTTTTATGTTCGTTTAACAGCAAGTTTACTTAATTAAGTATTTGCAACTGTATTTGATTAATTGTTTGGGATTTCTCGTTACAATATTGTACTGACGGGTTGACAGACTCCCGGCCCATGTATGATTTACATTTAGTTTAAGCTTACTGAGTGTTTTATATACAAAATACTTGCCAAAAATGGTTCAATACCCCTCATGAAGTGATATCATGATTAGGGATGTGGGACCGGTTTAAAAATACCGTATATAGTCTGCTCCAATAAACGAGCAACGCTTGGTTAAGTTGGAATCTGCAGAAAGCGTGAAGAATAATATAAATTCCAGAATGACAGAAAATTCGGTACTTCAGTAGGTTTATTGAGTGAGTAGTAGAAGCTTTGTTGCTCAGCCACAAAGTATTACAATTTCAGCCACACAGCTGTGTAGGTCAATAAACAAAGTTGAACATAATGTAAACTGTGGGCTACTGCAAAAATTCAACCGATAACACATAAATCAGGGTTCGTGCGGGACCTGGAAAGTCAGGGAGTCATGGAAAAGTCAGCGAATCTATAAAAAGTCAGGGAATCAGGGAAAAGTCAGGGAATTTGGTGTCTGGTCAGGGAAAAAATTGATAGCAGCAGAAACATCTCGCCGCCAAATGGTCCTGTCAGAACATTACACACCACCCTTTTGAATATAAGTCTTCTGACTTTATATACTACTACTTAAACCGGAGATTTACCCTCTAAATATCGTTTAAGTGCGTTTTACAAAGTCAATTTTTCAAAATTTTCTCGCATTGGTTGCATTTTTCTCACCCTGATTGGTCAGGGAATTTTGATTTTGGTCATGGAAAAGTCAGGGAAATGTCAGGGAATTTTGCTATCCAAAAGCCGCACGAACCCTGTAAATATTGTGCAATACCCATTCTAGTACTCTTTTTGGAACGGTTTCCTTCCTTTTGATTTTTTGAAAAACTGAAAATTTGTTTGAATAATTCGAACAAAAAATCACAAAATTAGGAGAATTTGCTAAAAATTGGTGTTCTTGAATAAAAATATGCTGATTTGTAGAGGAAAAATTAAATAATTCAGTGTTTTAAACTATGGTCCCATCCCTAATCATAATATCCGCTAGCATACAGTATGACTGTTATAGGCTGTATGTGGAGAAACTTCTAGAGATCCCTCACATTATTAACGATTTTTTGTTTTGTTTTTGGTTTTGTTCAATTTCATGACTGTGTGCAGTTGCGGGAAATCGGAACTTGGTTGCGTGTATTATATAATAATCTGTAGATAATTTATACGTTGTACAGTGCTTGTGAATTTATACGGGACGACCGATATCGGGTGAAACGCCGCCTAATCGTTGGCTATCTTGATGCAGTGTTTTCTTGCGTTCTAATTGCTTCACTACATTACTACTATTACGGTTAGCAGATAAAAATTCTCTTTGCATTCTGTGCGCTCATTTGGCTAGCATCGGTTTTACTCCACTTTCTTTTCTCGCCAAATTACTACCCTTTTGTTGATAAGCTTTCCCTTTTTTTGTCATAGTGGTGGTATCAGTTTGACTTAGATCGAGTCACTCTATCACAGTCCTCAGTTAAAATGAGGGATTGTACAGTACTATATGTAGATAGTTCAAAAAGGGTGCAAATCTCTGAGTGACATCTTTTCAGGCAAACGCGTTTGAGCAGTTGTCCTCAAACATGTACTGGGGAAGTTCGGGGGTTACCCACCTAACGGGAAAGGCCAACCCCCGACCAAAAAATGCAAGTACTAGTACAAAACGGCTCAGAAATAGTTGAAAAATGCAGATTTTAAGAATAAGACAAAACCAGATTTTAAGAATAAGACAAAACCAAAGACAAAAGGCACAATCTAGCACGCCCTTCAATTTCCGGCTACATGGATCTAGAGCCAAATGCAACAAGCAGTTTGTCAGCAGCATTCCGTAGAGCAGCCTTCCAACTTCAGGTATCTACCTTCCGTTTAGTAAAATAAACCAGAAGCTTAGATAGCCATCCATTTTCAGGCACGCATGCACCAGGTTTCGCCTTTTATCCTTGAGCCTGTGTACAGCCGCTAGTGGTTAAGGCTCATCAGCAAGGTGACCACTAGGTGAAAAAGCTGCATTAACACAAACATACATGCTCCTTCCGCCTAGCATAAACCTTCATGGTAACCAAATATAAACCAAGAATGATTAATGCCGTGGCATCAAAGAGAGTATGATGTGCAGTAGGAAACAAAACATCACAAACACACAAAACAGTAAGACACAGATGGCAGGACAAGCCTACCTTGGCCATTTCGGTTGACGCCACGCGCTTGAGCGTTGAAAAGACAAGTGGTCTTGCTTCATTTCTGTTCCCTTTTATATCACGTATTTTGCCCTAAGAGCTAACCCGCGGGACACAGGCCCCTTTGTTGTCCAAAATACTCTGCAGTAATCCTTATTTACAACTGGATTAATCCGAAAGTTTTATGGTCACTGTTTATGACTGCTGCAACATGTACCTGCCTTTTGGTCAATCTCTTTACCGCCAAAAAATATCAAGCGCAAAAATATTGAACTGTTCCCCAGCACCAAAAAAGGTACTGGGGTTAAACAACCCGACCGTGAGGTCAGGAGGCAACCCAGCCAAGGCCGGGAACACTCCAGTCCAGAAGGAGCTGGAGATCAAGCGACCCAACATAAGTTGGGAAATGTTTGTAATGAGCAAGAGGTTGTTTGTTTGTTTGTTTAGTTGAAAATCCAATGAACAAATTCCATAATCTTCTGTTTTTTAATCAGATCAAATTTACCTACAAGTGTTGGATATTTCTCTGTAAATTTTAAAAAACTAATAATGAGTTCTGTTTGGTTGTACCCATTAGCTAGAAATTCTTTGTATAAACCATGAATTCTGTCTGCTAAAAGTGGTAGTGTATTATTTAACCTAGCAAACCGAATCAATTGTGAGTGGAAAACTTTAATACCCATATTGCTATGTACATTGCTGTCCCTAGAGACATATCTTGTAATCTTGAATCCAAAATCATCTGTTTTGTTATAAACACTAAATTGTAAACCATTCCCTATATCAATGTGTAAATCCAAAAAATTACAAGAAATTTTGGTATCACCAGAGCTTTCTAAAGTAAGACAATCTGGATAAATGCGTTTTGTAATATCTAAAAAATCTGCAAAATTAGCAGTCAAAATATCATCTACATATCTCATAGTTAACCAAGACTTTTTTGCAGCATCCAGATTATTTCTGTCAATTAGGAATTTAAATTCTAAGACAGATAGTGTCAAATTAGCTAAATATGGAGAAATAGCACCTCCCATAGGACAACCACATATCTGCCTAAATATATTTCCACCAAATTTTACATATGTTTCATCTATAAGAAAACGTATGCATTCTTTCAACTCTGGGCTTGAGAGTATCAAATAGCTTTTAATATGACTATCATTTGTATAGAAGGTTCTGTAACCCGAAATTGCAATTGCCTTTTTTCCACAATTTTTAAAACAAAGGTCTATGAGGTAATAAATTTGAGCCTTGATTGTATCATGTGTCAGACTGGTGAATAAACTAGTAAAATCATAAGTTTGTACACAGTTCAAATCAGCTCTTCCTTCTAATATGCGGATGACTTCCAAACTACTATATATCGACCAGTTGACACGCACACCTCCTCTGCTTTGTATTGTATTGCAGTATCTATGGAAGTGTCCCTGAAGATGTTTCAGTGCATTTTGCATAAGAATTGATAAAGATCTGGTGGATGACATGGTAGCACCAGCTATGAATCTGAATTTATACGGGTTTTTGTGCAATTTTGGAGTAGCGAATAAAATAGGTATGTGAAGTGAGAAGTGAGAAAGTGAGAAGTGAGAAAGTGAGAAAGACAAGCTAACGACTTGGGACTTTGTGCCGCTCTGCTGAGCTAAACCAAATGAACAAATGCGTCTCTCATATAAAGGTTTATTCGAGCAAACAAACTAAACAGCCTCCGTCTTGGCCTTGTCTCGCGCTGGCCCGTCCTCACTGGCTCACTGGCTCTCGCTCCTGGACCGGACCAGCCGCTCGCTCGCTCTTCTCTAGCCAACCCTCACTAGCTCTGCTCCACGGCCAAATAGCAACTTTCCGGTTGCCACACAAACAAAAAGCACAAATTACCGTATCCGAGCAAAGCAAACATACTGTACGAGAGAGCAAAATACAAGTGAAAAACCAGTAAATTAGCTAAGACGAGACAAGGCAAATGCGCAACTAGACATATGCTAAAATCAAATCACAACAGATTTGACACTCCCAACAAGAGCAAAACAAATAAAAAGATGCTGTAGCTTCGCAACCAGGTGGTCTCTTGGCTGCTAAACCAAACCACAGACACACAAACTGAAAAGTGGTCTGAAACAGAGAACACTTCTAATTAGCTACACGCAGTTGGGAAAAGCCCTGTACATACATAACCGTGTAATCTTAGGCAGAAAAAACCCTCCCTCGCTGCTCTCTACAGCTCGAAAGGAAAGGGAAAAACTGCACACAAATGAGGTAGTCGGCACAGGACATCGTTCTAAAACAGGTTAGCTAGATCCTTGAGCGAGATTCTAAATGAGATTCTGAGAGGCAAAAGTAAAGCTGAAGGTTCAACTGATAAAAGGCACACGAATTTCTTTTGAACCCTCCTTGAAAAAAGAGACGCTTGGCACTAGACACGAAATTTGGCACCAAGTACGTATGAAACAACATAAATGCTGCTCCAAATACTGTAGGTTGGCCGCACTAAAACGGGCCACTAAAGGCACAGACACAGTGAACGTAGGTACATGAAAACCAAACAAATACCGTTCGGCGATGGCCACAAACCAGCTCCATGCCCAAGCTAACAAACTCGACGCGAACCCAGCTTGGCACTAACTGGCCTAGGTCGGTCGGTCTCTGACACTGCACTACGTAGCTGCCTCTAAATGTGCACGCACAGAGCCACAAAACTAGGAGACTGGGCCGCCGTTTGATTAGAAAAGGCCGAATGCTGCAAACCAGTTTTGCTAGGACTGGCTGCACTAAACTAAAAGAGCAAGGTAGGGCAACGCTTTACAGACTACACACTGGACTGGCCTGCTAACTGCGCTTTTCTACGGGTACCAAAACCGAAATAACCTTTGAAAAACTGAACGCCAATGTTTTTTGACAAAGCGGCACAAAGTCCATAGTTTTTCTCACTTCGCGACATGGTGCCCAGCAAAAAGCTCTTCCGAATCACCTGCGCCTGATGGGCAGCGATGTGGGTTTCGTGTCGTTTCGCCAGCACCGAACGCTATTTCGATGGCAGGTTGGTTGCTCTCCTCCAGGAGGTGAGCTTCGGGTGTCAGGCATGTTTGTTCCTGTTGGGAGGGTGTCTGACGCCATTTTAGGCCTTCTGTAAGTCAGCAGGCTTTTAGCAGACCTTCCTGTCAGGCTTCAGTGCATAGGCACTAGGTCGCTAGTTTGCGTTATGTCTGGATAGGCACTAGGTCGCTAGTTTGCGTTATGTCTGGATTTCGCTAAAAAACCCACACGCTTGCTCTTTGGCTGTCTAACTTTTCGGTGTGCCGCTTTTGCCAAAACCTAGCTACAGTAGCTGTACTACTGGTTTAGCATCTTTCGTGCTTTATGACACGAAATTATCGAGACGCCTTTTCTGCTAAAAACATCCACCACGCCAGGTTTTTGCCGATCTTTTGCCTTTGATCGTGCTTGTTTGCGGCTGTAGTTCAGTCCGCGGCCATTGAGGCTGTTCGTCAGCCGATGATTGTCTCTGCGCCTATGACAGAGCTGCTTTTTGAGGCGTTTGCCCGAGACCTTTGTTTGCCACTCTAGTTGAGTTGGTACTCTTGTGCTCGCTGGAGCCAAGTTTAGAGCCTACGCGCTCACTTTTGTGTCTCTGCAGCTCAGTCTTGGTTGCTTTTGTGGCTTTTACGGCCGAGACGGTGGCCATTTCTGGCCATAACATGTCAATTCTGGCGATTTGTGGGCCCGTTGCCCATTCGGTGACAAATAAATCGTATCGTATCGTATCGTATTTTACCTGGTTTTTGGCTGGTGGATTGCAGTTTTGTCAAAAGCGGCACACCGAAAAGTTAGACAGCCAAAGAGCAAGCGTGTGGGTTTTTTAGCGAAATCCAGACACAACGCAAACTACATAGCGACCTAGTACCTATGCACTGAAGCCTGACAGGAAGGTCTGCTAAAAGCCTGCTGACTTACAGAAGGCCTAAAATGGCGTCAGACACCGCGACGACGCAGGTTCGATTCCTGCTCTGGGCACCATGTCGCGAAGTGAGAAAGACAAGCTAACGACTTGGGACTTTGTGCCGCTCTGCTGAGCTAAACCAAATAAACAAATGCGTCTCTCATATAAAGGTTTATTCGAGCAAACAAACTAAACAGCCTCCGTCTTGGCCTTGTCTCGCGCTGGCCCGTCCTCACTGGCTCACTGGCTCTCGCTCCTGGACCGGACCAGCCGCTCGCTCGCTCTTCTCTAGCCAACCCTCACTAGCTCTGCTCCACGGCCAAATAGCAACTTTCCGGTTGCCACACAAACAAAAAGCACAAATTACCGTATCCGAGCAAAGCAAATATACTGTACGAGAGAGCAAAATACAAGTGAAAAACCAGTAAATTAGCTAAGACGAGACAAGGCAAATGCGCAACTAGACATATGCTAAAATCAAATCACAACAGATTTGACAATGGAAGTGTCCCTGAAGATGTTTCAGTGCATTTTGCATAAGAATTGATAAAGATCTGGTGGATGACATGGTAGCACCAGCTATGAATCTGAATTTATACGGGTTTTTGTGCAATTTTGCAGTAGCGAATAAAATAGGTATGGCATTATCTTTTTTACCAAAAATAATTCCATAACTGGAAGCAACTAATCTATGCTTATCTATAACATCATCCAACGTAGCCATGCAAGGCTTGTAAATATCATTACCCATAATAGTAATAGAGCTATTGTTATATTCTATGCCCAATTCTTTACACATAACTTGTAAGTAGTATTTTTTGCAAATAAAAATAAAATTATTTGGAGCTTTGTCTGCAGGAGTTATAATGAACCTCTTATGTAGTTTTTGTAGTTCAAGTGTTGCACCCTTGCTTTTTTCTGTTAGATCGTCCTGAGTTAAAGTCCTAATATTTCTAAGAAACTTAGTGCGGTTCAGTAAAATAAACATAAACCTGTCTCTAAATGCATTAAAAGCATCTATACCTATTTTAAGTCTTTTGGCTGCATGTTTAATGAAAATATG
Source organism: Sabatieria punctata (assembly GCA_030248155.1). Taxonomy (NCBI): domain Eukaryota; kingdom Metazoa; phylum Nematoda; class Chromadorea; order Araeolaimida; family Comesomatidae; genus Sabatieria; species Sabatieria punctata. The sequence continues at coordinate 162,072 of JASANB010000605.1, read as the reverse complement.
TAATGTATTTATACATTCTTTTTCAGCAAGATCAAAATTTATGTGAACCGGTATTCTATATTTAGCACCTTTTGAAAACAAATTTCGTAAATATTCAGAGACAACAATACTATTATCTCCTGTAATAATATGCATAGCTGGCTTGTACACAAATGGTGAATCAGAACAATCGCATTTTGTTTTCAATATTTCTCCAAGTTTTAGAGGTGTCAGTTTTTTGAGTTCCCTATTGTAATTACAAAGTTTTAATGAAATTGGTGTATCATATTTGTATGCAATATTTACGTCACAAAGTTCTTTAGTACTACTAGGAAAAAGCTTCTTGAGCAGCCTATCCTTAAAAATAGTATGCAATTTGATATATTCTATACCCTTATTGACAAATTATACACTAATAAAATGCCTTTTCTTTGATTTCTCCTCTACTTTTGGTCTGAAATAACTTGCAAGATATGCTTGAAACACTAACCGTACAATGCCTACTTCGTTATGTAAAAATGTTCCATTATGAAATAGCTTGCTACAGTGAGCAATTTCCTGTTTTGTTAATGTGCGCAGCATAGTATAGCATGTATAGGGATCTGAATGACAGGCTTGTTTAACAAATTCTACAATGTTATCCCTAGATTTCCTTTTTGTTCTATGTCTTTTACCATGACCTCTTTTTCTTCTTGGTATTGTTATTGTGAAGTATGGTTGTCTACAACTATCCAAAGGATTAATTCCTGAAGATATGCTGCCATACCCCTTAATCATATCATTCAAACCAAAAGGATATGCTGTATTTAGTACCTTAATCCAAAAGTCTTCTCTTTCAATAAGCTTACTCCTGTTATATTCTGACTGTGCTACTGTTTCAATTATTTGTATTTTGGCATTGTGAAATGTATGGTCATTTTTATTAAAATGCTGTACAAGGTATGAATCATTTAGTTGCTTTATCACAATTTTTTAGCTTGAAAGGGCTTTGGAAACCGAATTTGGCGCCTCCACTGCCGATGTTTTTGGAAACCGTTTTTGCTTGTTTTTTAGCTCTAAAACGCTATTTGCCAGCTTGAAATAGCGATTTGTAGCGTTCTTACTGAAAAAACGTTTTAAAAACGCATTTACATGCGTTTTGGAGCTTTTTTAAATTTCTTCCTCCCTCTAGACGAAGTCGCCACACCCTTTACTACCCCTCTGCCCCAGGTCGGCCCGGACCTGTTACATGTATAGTTATTCTCGAACATTTTAACTGATTTGGCGAACAATTTCTGAACCAACAACAAAAGCAATTGTTTTCATTTCGTTTTCTACATACATACAGTATATTTGAGTAAATTGGTGCGTACCATAGGATGCAAACGTAGCTATATCTATTGTGATTGCACCCAGCCTGAGTCAGTGGCGTAGCCAGGGTTTTGCAGAGGGGAGTACAGTTTTGAAGAGGTCTCGTTGGTGCTGTATGTCATACAGTACATGTAACAGGCCGGAGAGGGCTTTTGGCTGCCGATGGGTTTCAGATTCCTGGGACTACCTCTAACCGATACAGGGGCGGGGTTAAGCCGTACCCCTCCTCCTACCCGCTCCCCAGAGTGAGAAAATTTTGACTTTTTAAGGGCAATCGAAGCGTGCATTCATACATGTGCATGGTCGGCGGCTCAGGGGGGTACGGCCAGGTCTCGGTGCGTAGTTGCCTGGATATAGGTGCAAATTTTCGGCGGGAAATTCAAATTTTGGCGGGAAATTTAAATTTTTGCCCAAAAACTTTGGCGAAAAATTCGAAATTTTTGGATAAAATTCAGAAATTTGCCGTAAAAATCAAATTTTCAACAAAAAATTGCCCAAAAACCACTTTTCTGACAGAAACATTGTCAAAAAATTGAAATTTTCCAGGAAAATTTGAAAAAAATTCGGGTTTGGTGCGTAGTTGCCTGGAGGAAGGGTGCGTAGTTGCCAAAATTGATTTCCGTGGCTTAAAAACGCATCTGGAGGCTATCTAGCAGCCTCTAGCAACGTTTGGTAGATTTTTATTTTCGTCCCCCCCCTGTCCCCCCCCTGGGCACCCCCCATGCACATGTATGCATGCATTGAACTGATACCATACCACTAAAGTCTCAGTCAGCCAGTATGTACCTGTATGTCAGAGATGTACACAAAAACTGCTCTGCAGTGTACATCATTGCGGCTACAGTTTCTGTCTGTCTATCTTACTGTAACAATTACAGTAGCTTCTGTATGCGCTGGAGGACTCGAGTGTTCCGTAATTCCTACCGTAGTGGCGGTGGCAGACACCACAGGGACGGTAGAAAGACTGGTCGATACAGGAAAAGGATCAATTTGAGTGTTCTAAAGGGATTCGGCCGATTTTCGGGACGTCTACAGTACCGACTGATCTCATTTTACCCTGACACACTTGAACGCATCTTTCTCTGGCTGCATTCTTGCCATCTGCGAAAGTCGGCCCAACTTCATGCAAATTTCGTATTAGCTTGCTCGCTAAATACTATTCTACGCAAGATGTCCTGTGGATTGTGTGTCAATCTGGTGAAAACCTTTCTACACCACTCGTTCAAAGCCAGTTGCCAGCCTCTGAAGAGGGGGTTTTTGGAGCTTCTGCCGCGTTCTGTGGTGGTTCCTCAAACGAAACCGTTGACGCCTAAGCCGAAATTGACTCGACAGTATTTGGTGCAGCAGCTTGCATTTGCCTCGCTGTCCGGCAAGGAATTTGCTAAAACGGCCGAAAGGGGTGAAGTAAAGTTTTTATCGATTTTGCCTGCGCTTTTTGGTCGCTTGGTAACCTAGCGTATAGGGAGATGATCTTTTCTTCTAAATAGCGGTTAACATTTTTTGCAGTTAAACTGTTATGAACGCTGAACCGATACTATTCTATGAAGGTGTTCTTTTTTATACTGCCTTTTCATCTTAGATTCTGTATAGATTGGTTTATTTTGACATATGGTACCGCTGCCCATATGTACGTTTTGCTGACCGTATGTAGTAACGCGTACAGTATACCTACTGTACATACATCTCGTACATGGAACAAGCCCTGCCCGCAAAACGGGGTCTGTCGCCGGCCGGGGGTCCAAATTCTGGGGAACGGGTTGAACACTAAAAACCGCGCAATTTTTGGGCTAAAAAATCGCTAATTTGGGCTCAAATGCAGCTAAAAAGTGTTGTTTTACAGGCGATTTTTTTGTGTCTGATATTGTAAAAATCGCAGAAATTTGCTCAAAAATTACTTGCCAGAAAAGTCGGAGGGGGTCTGGACCTAACTCGGGTGAGGGCAGACAGACCCTCCCGTTACATGTACGTATGGTATATCTATGTATATTTAGTTTTTTAGACTACGGTCGTCCGCCGACACGCCGAATCGAAAATGCACAGCCCAACTATTTCGTCTCAGTTCAGATTCACTCTGAAGAGGTCTTCTTCTCTTTACTACACTCACACACTTTGCACTTTGGTTCACAGATACAATATACAGTCTGGCACTTAAAGGTGTATTCATACTGGTGTAGAAAGAGATGGCCAGGCGACTTTTCTGTAGGGGGGACTCATTTGTAATATACGCACCAATACGCCCCGTCACATCTTCCGCCTCCAACAACACCTGCAAGATGACGCGTGGCGTGTTGGTGCGTATATTACAAATGAGTCGCCCTACAGAAAAGTCGTCTGGCCATCTTTTTCTACACCAGTATGAATCCACCTTTACGTCGTTTGTGGTACATGATGCCGGTACATTGTACCTAGGCTAGTGGCACCATATACTACATGTATGTACCCCACGTTCGGGGCCTGTGGTTGTACCGTATAATGGTGCCAGTACCATAAACGGCGTAAAGTTGCTGACTGACAAATTTTAAGGTACATAACTCCCTAAAAGAAATCCAGAACCACTTGGTAGAGCAGGAACCGGCCCTAAAGTTGGCACTGATACCTGCAGCCTCCTTCCATCTAACTCTCTATGTGATGTACCTGGACGAGTTACTCTGTGTGCACGAGTGAGTGGACTAAATGTCCATCCTACATACACTGATTTTAATTGATTTGAGCGCGAAGGAAGGATTGGAGAGGGCGGTGGCAAAATGTAACCAATTGGATTTTGGTCAACTTCAGTTAACATTTCAGGTACCGCCTGGGTTTTTTCGAAAGTAAAGTCCATGGGGCTGGTTTAGTTTTGCTGTCCGCGTTGAAGTTGATACATGGAAACTTCTTTTTTTATTAGCGTAGCCTTTTTGCAGTCAAATGCAATAGAACAAGGGGACGTAATTGCAATCGTTGAATCCCTCCGAGACGACTTTTCCGACCCCCCTCCGATTTCTCTGGTAAGTAATTTTTTGAGCAAATTCTGCAATTTTTTGCAATTTCAGATTGAAAAATTGCCAAAATCGCCTGTAACACTATATACGATTTCTAGCCGAAAAATTGCGATTTTTTCGATTTTTGAGCGTTTTTAGTGCCCAATCGCCCTCCCAAAATTTGGGTTCAGACGCCCCGGCCGGCGTCAGACCCCCAACCCCCTCCCCCTTCGGCGGATGACCTGTTACATATATGACCGGTACCATATTATGGTGCCACTAGCCTAGGTACCGGTACCGAGGGTAGTGGTACCACACCATATATGGTACCACTCTGTTCAGATTTCGTACCATAAATGGTAGTGGTGCCATACATTGTATATGGTACCGGCACCTTATATGGTGCCAGTACCATAAGCGGCGTTAATTGCCTGACTGAAAAACCTAATAATTTCAGGGACTTTCGTCGTTCAAAGATGCAGTGCTGTACGCCGACATAAAAAAGGACAGAGAATTTGGAAAGCTATTCAAATTGGCCGGTGGTTTATTATTATTTGCTTGAATAAAAGCCTGTACTATAATAATAATAATAATAATAATAATAATAATAATAATAATAATAATAATAATAATAATAATAATAATAATAATAATAATAATAATAATAATAATAATAATAATAATAATAATAACAATAATAATAATAATAATAATAATAATAATAATAATAATTAATAATTAATAATAATGATTGTGTGTTTAGAAATGGTCCGAGAAGGCATGGAAAGTGTCGGCATATACAGTACCGACGCGCGTCCATTTAATCCGCATTTGACCATCGCTAAATTGTCTAAAATGCGCGGGCTTAAAACTAGGAAGACTGTAAAGAAAATTCAGAAGAACTGGTACATACGGTTTCTGGAGAAAAGGCATGGAAGCGAACTTGTGAGATGTACGTAAAGCCGTCTGATGCGTGAATTATTGGTGTCATCAATTCTGGCCTTTCAGCTGTTCAAGTTTGCTCTATGATGCGTCCGAAGCAAGATTCTGGCTTCTATTTCACGCCTGTTCAGTTGGAACTATAGATTATGGCTTTTTGGGCAGTGTTTGTTTGTATGTCATAGTTCTATTTGCTCAACGCCCTTTCTTATTTATTGTATACAATCAGACAGCTGTGTCCTATTTAAATAGTATGTACGTATATGTATGTAATAGTATGTACCGGTACCACATAGGGTCACATACCGTCACTATGGTACCGGCACCCATGGCCATGGGTAGGTACCATATATGGTACCACCACAGTCGCCGAACGTGGGGGCACCATAAACGGCGTTTAAAGTGCCTGACCGTATAAAGCCTAATTAGTTATATGGCTAGTGTTGTACTCGATCTTATAAGCGTGCAAGCGCGTCAGACCTTTCTTCTAATTTACTGTTATGTGCGGCAAATTGCGTGGCGCGGCCGCGCGCAATAAATATACATGCGTCTTTATTTGTATTTAACAAAAGCGCTTCCTATTCCTTGAACTTGTTTCGCCTAGTGGATTACCTTGAATTCGGTTAACACGTCTGACTGTAGCAGCGTGTAATATTTGCTGCATAGCGTTTGCTGTTGCATTGTTCTGTATGGCAAGCTATGGCCACCCATATCCGTTGTTCGAAAAATTTAATAGCAAGACCACACAAAGCCGTTTAGAATGGGCATAAGCAAAAGTTTAACTGCATAAAGTAGGATTCACTGAACTGGCAACTCGACATAATGCCGGTTGATCTAAAATTGGTAGTTCTCGTGACAACTGTTGTTTTTGTAGTTCTGGTCTATGAAAACTCTCTAACAGCCGCCTGGTATAAAAGGTATTCTACACATTTAATATATATACCGTAAAACTTCTAATAAACGCGCACGCTCTAATAGTAGCGCTTCCACGCGCACTACTATCAACGCTTTGTACGTGTTTCCAATGTAGAATACTGTCCCTTTGAGACAATTTTCTTTGATTAAGAGCCAATGCACGTAAAAAGGGTAAAATCATGTAAAGTAGCTATGTCTGGGATTTGGACCAAGTGGTGTTTTTTAGTTAGTATAAGAGTAGAAACGACCACAAGCGAGATGGTTTTTGAATATTCCCCCATACAGCAGAATTATGACATTTTTTGTGATTTTTGCTCAAAAGATCGTTTTTTGCCCATAACTTTTTAACCAGTGGTCCAAATTGAACCGCGAATACATCAAAAGATGTGTCTGTCTTTGTAGAATCTCCTGATAAAATCTCAACTCCATTGCTTTTTCCGCTTTCGAATTATTCGCGAAAAATCGGTCAAAAAGACCCCAACTTTGAGGTCATTTTTCTCGCTTGGAGGTGCCTACCTAGAGGCGTCATCTGGTGGACCTAATAGAGCAACACCTGTACTATAAGAATGTTAAAAAATTATCATGGGCATTTATGATTTGCGCGAAAAAATTGAGCTCAAAATTTCGAATTTTTGACTTATTGCTTTGTGCAAGCCAAGATCCAATCATAGTACGTGATTACCAGTTGTGTTCTGTTAGTGATCGCTATATAAAGTTGACACTGGCACCCGATCAACAAATGGGTTAGCTCAGTTTCTTTTCAGTGTGCTTTTTGTGTACAACACACTTTTTACTTTGCGGCACATAGTCGCCATCTAATGGCCCGAACATCGTGGTGGCCATCGTTGTGTATGTATGTAGTTCTCTGGTTGGGTCGGACGTACTATCGCTCAATTATTAGAGCGATTGACCCAATTTATCCCACAGTCGTCTTTTTCCCAGATGCCGTGGACAAAGTTGTTTATATACTAGGCACAGGGTTGTGCCTTGCCTCAGCTGTCATCTGTTTGGTGCCCGCTACCACAACCACGCCCATAACCGCCCATGACTTGCAGAGTGCCTGCTGAATATTCAGCTGTACTTTCTTCGATAAAATTATGATCAGTTAAATCTGAATATTCAGCAGGCGCTCTGCAAGTTATGGGCGTGGTTGTGGTAGCGGGAACCAAACAGATGGCAGCTAAGGCAAGGCACAACCCTGTGCCTAGTATATAAACAACCTTGTCCACGGCATCTAGGAAAAAAGACGACTGTGGGATAAATTGGGTCAATAGCTCTAATAATTGAGCCATAATAGGTCCAGTACCCAACCAGAGAACTACATACACAACGATGGCCACCAGGACGTTTGGGCCATTAGGTGGCGACTACATGCCGCAAAGTAAAAAGTGTGTTGTACACAAAAAGCACACTGAAAAGAGACTGAGCTAACCCATTCGTTGGTCGGGTGGGTGCCGGGGTCAACTTTATATAGCGATCCGATCACTAACAGAACACAACTGGTAATTACGTACTATGCATCTTGGCTACATCTTGGCTTGCACAAAGCAATAAGTCAAAATATTCGCTTAGGAAGTTTAGCAACGATTAGCGTACTGTACCGTGTTAGAATTCAAGCTTCACCTTGTCAAGCGAACGGAACCTGTCTGACCAGTTCTTCCAAAAAAGAAGCATTTATTGCACAATAGCAACGCACTGGATTCAATTCTTACTGAACGACTGTATTTCAGACTCTCAGACGCTCCCAGAAGCGCTATGTATGCTTTGATTAATGCGAAAATGTGAGGAAACCAATGCTCAATTTTGGCACTTTTCGAAATTTTGAGCTCAATTTCTTCGCGCAAATCAAAAATGCCCATGATAATTTTTTTACATTCTTATAGTATAGGTGATGCTCTATTAGGTCCACCAGATGACGCCTCTAGGTAGGCACCTCCAAGCGAGAAAAATGACCTCAAAGTTGGGGTCTTTTTGACCGATTTTTCGCGAATAATTCGAAAGCGGAAAAAGCAATGGAGTTGAGCTTTTATCAGGAGATTCTACAAAGAAAGACACATCTTTTGATGTATTCGCGGTTCAATTTGGACCACTGGTTAAAAAGTTATGGGCAAAAAACGATCTTTTGAGCAAAAATCACAAAAAATGTCATAATTCTGCTGTATGGGGGAATATGCAAAAACCATCTCGCAGGTGGTCGTTTCTACTCTTACACTAACTAAAAAACACCACTTGGTCCAAATCCCAGACATAGCTACTTTACATGTCTTCCAGGCGTTTTACCCTTTTTACGTGCATTGGCTCTTAAGCTTGCAAACATTAGTCAGACTTAAACTCATTGCTTGTGTTTAAGACAAAAATACCTTGTATTTTCAGAAAAATGAAGAAACTTGAGATGGTGAAAGTAGCATTGAAATAATATACGCGCCGCTCCAATAATAGGGCCCAAAAACCAATCACGAAATAATGCACTATTATTAGAAGTTTTACGGTATCTGTTAAAATCAGCCGTTCGTTACTGCTATTTCCTTACTCATTTTTTCATTCAGTTACAAAATGACAAATACGTGTTTTTAAAAATACAGTGTTGCCGCGAACTGGGCTTAACTTGTAGTTTTTGTATCTGTGATGATTTGTATTGTACCGGTTTGTAAATTGGTGAAACAGATCCCAGATTAGGCAAAAAAGCCACAGTTTTTTTTGGCGCTTTTAGTAGCCGCGCGCTCATCACAGCTTCTCCAAACACCCTCCCGTTTCGTGGGATGTTATACATGTATGTTTGGACTATAACAAAGAAACATTGATGAGGCGCATTTTACCCAGGATGTTTCTAAGAATCATGAAAAGCATTTTAGACCGACAAGCTGCCGTTTCCGATGGCCCAGCACAAAAGTAAGAAGTTTGAATCAGTTGATAACTCTTGTTTATGTACGTCAAGGCAACGGTCTGCCAAAATATAACAGGCCCGCAGATTTTGCGCTGTAGCAACCGCTCCCAATGAATCTTTATTTTAATCAAAGACAGATAAATTCTTAAAAGGTTGTTGAAATTTTTATTTATGTACTCTGCTTAGTTCCTGAGATATTCGCCCTCAAAGTCAAAAGAGTGATTTTGGAAAAGAACAAGAGGGATTTTATTATTCCGATGCACTTCATAATTAAACAGATTCCTACTACTGTTGAAAGCTCAGGAAGCTTCACGCTCTGTTTACTTCACCTGTAAAGTCTCGTTTGCCCTCAGCAGTAGGGATCTGTTTTATTGTGAAGTGCAACGGAATAACAAAAATCCCTCTTGTTCTTTGTCAAGATCTGTTTCGACTTTGAGGGAAAATATCTCAAGAACTAAGCAGAGTTGATCAATAAAATTTAACCAATCTTCCAAGAATTTATGACTATTTCATTAAAAAAGGATTCGTTCAAATCGGTTGAGATTTTCGGTTGCTACAGCAAAAGTCTGCTGTGTTGTTTTCAATCACTCTTGTTCATTGTTAAAATCTCTGCTTTGACTTTGAGAGCCAATATCTCAGTCAATAAGCTGAGTATCTTAACACAAGTTTCATCAATCTTTCAAAAATTTATTTATCTATCATTTAAAGAAGGAGTCATTTCAACCGATAGAGATTTGCGGTTGCTACAGCGAAAAATCTGCTGGGTTGTTTTTCTACGGACCCTGTTGTATAATGTGTATGTACATTGTACATACAAGAACACTAAACAGCAAATTCATGCCTACTCTCGAGATTAATAAATCTCTACGGTTTTAGATGGACAAGCTGCGCAGGAACGTGAAGCGTAAGAAACTGCTGTATGTAATGTATTACATGTCTATCGATCTTGCCCTTGTACAGTTTATCTAAATAAGCAAAGATGTTACAAAGGCAAGCACCGCCGATGTCAGAAGAAGTTTCTGCGAACCTTGAAAAGTCACTGTGCACGTAAGAGAAAAAGAAGAAGTATATGCAATAAGCTAGAATGTACGAAGCGCAAAGGTTTTAATAAAATCTCACCTACCTACTAAATACGCACAGGGCACATCCTGAGATACGCCAAGAAGCCGGATTCGAAACACGTATTGAAGAAATTCCATGGAAGAACCCGTCGTTGGCGGTCGATCTCTGATAAAGGCATCTCCAACCATGTCTACACCTGCATTCTCAGAGAAACTCCCTGTCGCTGGCACGAATGCGCCACCAAGGGTGAAACAGTCAGTACAAATAAATAGATCAGCAAAAATCTCACAATTTTCAGCTTTGTTCGTCAACTGCGTCACAGCTCGACATCACAAAGGCCGCTACGGCCGTAGATGTCTAATTCGGTACCTAAAGAACAAGGATGTTAACAGAGCCGGACAGAACAACTACATAACCGGTAAGTTCTGACGACCGATTGCTGTGTTCTCGCCTTATTATAGTAACAGAATATAAAGTTCTGTTCTAATCTAGTAATTATAAAACAGGACTGTGGATGTGAGGTGTGTTTTTCCGGTGTTTTTTTCGAAAAATCCGTTTTTTTTTTCAAAGAGTTGGAAAAATGTTTTGCGGAGAATATCTCAAGCTAAAATTAGCTATTTTTGATCTTTTGTGGAGTGTGTAGTGTTCCGACGATATCAATATTATCGATATCGATATCGATATTTTCAGGTCAATATCGATCGATATCGATATTTATAGTTATGCAAGCAAATCTGAAAATTTGAAAGAGGAAAATGCTCTCGCAGCAGCTTATCAGTCAAGCACTGATGCAATCAGCGATCTGATATCAATTAAGTAGAGAATCGCAAAAAAGGCAGTGGCCCTTCAATGAAAAGATTGAACCCCTCAGGCCGATGCTCCACTCCTAGCCATGCTGCTGGGTTCCGGTCACCAGGAGGGCGGCCGGTGTGTTGATGCCATGATTCTAATAGCTCCCGACGGCCGCCGGTGACCCATATGCCAGAGGGCTCCGGGCATAGTTGGTTTCTCAGACAGCTTCTGACATCGTAGATCTTCTTCTCCAACGCGGCATGCGTTGTGGAGTGGTTTCGGTGCAACGGCAGATCCAGTTGGTTCCCATTTACCTACTCGCTGTCACCTGCTTTCGGTGGCCTGGGTGGAGCGTTGTGCCGACGACCAACTCTTTGTGGCAAGAAACTTGCCGCGCCGAGAGGATGAGCGCACGCACGAGCACGCGCACAGTGGCTTTGCGACCTAAACCACTACACCAACTGTGCCGGCATATACATACATACATACCATTCTAATTTTTTAGCGTTGGTTTACTTTTTCACTTACGGACTGCGGAAAATCTTCCCTGGCATGGATTTGAAGGAATCGCCGCCGCGACCCCCTCCGAAAGAACCCCCCGGACCCACTCCGCCAGTGCCAAAGGGTCCGTTTAAGCCGGTTTTGTATGGACCGGGCATTGGCGGTCCGATGCCCCGACTTCCACCAACTGTACGGCCCTACCGCACTCATAGACCGCCAGACTACCATCGCCCACATCAAAGATGGACCCCGCGACCACGACCCAGATGGACCAAGCGACCTCGACCCAGATGGACCAAGCGACCTCGACCACGACCGCGACCCAGATGGACCCCGCGACCCAGATATACGCATAGACCCAACAGACGACCCAGTGGTGGCAGACGAAGACGATGCTCTCTCAGAAAATATAGAACTAACCGCAAGGTGACTGATGTGTGAGAGAATTAACTGAGAAAACCGGGCATGCTTTCAGGTGAAATACATGAGGATCAAAATTAAGAGTGAGGCCTTCTTCTTTTGGTGTGAATGTTAGGTTTAGCAACAAGCAGGTTTGTATCACATACAGTAGAGGTGACCGACCGACCGACCGACCGACCGACCGACCGACCGACCGACCGACCGACCGACCGACCGACCGACCGACCGACCGACCGACCGACCGACCGACCGACCGACCGACCGACCGACCGACCGACCGACCGACCGACCGACCGACCTTACTAAAAAGTTGCAGAGGTACACAAGAGCTGCAGACGTCGTGGTAGCAGTCGTTGCTTCAAGACGATGAAGTCGATTCTGAGCAAGAAGTGTAGACGCGGCTGTGCCCGATTTGTCAGTGAGTTGGTTGGATTTATGAAGATTATTTATTGAGTATATTGCATTTCTGTTCAGAGTATCTGAAGTACTGGGCCAGGACTAGATTATCCCGGAAGAAGAAGAAATATGTAAAGCGTGCTATCAAGTACATGTCCAGGAAACGGCTCACATTGTCGAAGATCGAAAAGTGCAGAAGTCAAAGCAACTGTAAAGGCTGCACTTGCACTATGACAGGTGTGTCTATGATTTATTTGCAATATAAATAGTCTAGAATAGAGATGAAACAATATATATATTGTGTATTGGGCTTATTGGGGGTATTTTCCAATGTTGGGTACCGAATCATATTTTACACTAGATAGTTTTAAGATTTTTTTTTACTTTGTGCTGATTTTGTTTGAAAATTTACTATTCTACAAGGATTTTTCGTTGAAAAAAAATGAGTCCAGATTACCTTGATCACAGGCATATGTATTAAAATATGATTATGGATCTTAGAAAACTGATTTGATTTATGTATTATTTATGTAAAATGGAAGATTACATAGAAAAATATGGTTTTCTATTTTGTTTACATTGGATAGAAATTAGTTGAATAGACCGTTCGATTTTCGGATATTGTTTCATCTCTAGTAACCTAAAAGTAGTTCAATATTTTTTGTAAAAAATAGAAAGTAATAATCGTTAGTAGCCTAGGTATTTGATTGAATTTAGGCATATTGAGCGAATGCAAGCGAAGGAGATCTGCTTGTCTGCTCGGAAACGCCATCAACAAAAGTTACAAGAGAAATAGCCTTCTAACAGGTACAATAATAATGCCTGTCTGATGATTTTTTGCTTAACTGCCTCCATTTTTGGAGTAAAATCAAATATTTTAGCTTCGCTTTACATGACCTGTCGCGTGACTAAGAAGCCGTTTCGAAGTGTCTCGTCCATAACCAAGTACAAACTTCGGAATTGGGCCAAACGGTATCGATAGTTGATTGTGATAATGGATTTCTGAAGAAATCAGTCAAGCTTTTTTGGATAAAAAACTCTCGCATGCCAAATTAAAGTGTTAACTTGGCATTTACTTTAAATTAGATTACGCAAGCACAGACAAATATTTGGCGCTGAAGAAAAAACTCGTCCATGGGTAGGTTTGGCTGTCATCAGCTGTCTTTAAGATGAAACAATTAATTTAATTTGACGGGCCACCACTGCGCAAACGTGTAGTGTCTTTTAGGTGTTCAGTGCAAACGCTTAGGTCAGCAGTAACTGAAAACCAATAAATCTTTCAAGTCCGGTTGTTGTTAGATGTAGAGCTTACGATACCGGTGAGTAAAGTTTGACTCGTTTCACTGAATTGCCAGAAGTGATGACAAGGCGCTCAATTTGACTTCAGCGAATCGCTTCTAGTTGTTCAGTAGAGAAAGTTCCAGTAAAATTTGCACCAATCAGCGTTGAGCACCCCACATTCTCTACCATAATGCACGCCTACCAAACCTGAGTGACTAAGAAGTCACATGTAAAACAATCGGTGGTAGGCGATTATTTTCACTTTGTAAACGGAATTAGTTAGTAATCGGTTTACCTACGAACGAACTATGTGGTGAGACTTTATTTTTAATTACTGTAATAAGAAAATTCTAAAATCTCAATTGTCGCACTATGAAAAAGCGGCCAGAAGATTTACTTGATCTAATTTTAGGCTTAACTGACTTTTAGCGGTCCCTAATGAGGGCGTATATCTCAGGATCTAAGCAGAGCACATTAATGAAAATTTCAGCAATCTTTTAAGAATTTATTTATCTTTCATTTAAAAAAAGGATTCATTCAAATCCGTTGAGATTTGGGCTTAACTGACTTTTAGGGGTCCCTCCATTATACTTATATTAATTAATCACTTTCTTGCTTAGGCTTAGGCTTAGGCTTAGGAGTCAACTGAATACGGTAGATAAAATTGAAATTTTTGTTAGGGACCCCTAAAAGCCAGTTTTGCCACCGCTATAGCAACTGCAAATCTCAACGGATTTGAATGAATCCTGTTTTAAATGAAAGATAAATAAATTCTTAAAAAATTGCAGAAATTTTCATTAATGTGCTCTGCTTAGATCCTGAGATATACACCCTCAATAGGGACCCCTAAAAGTCAGTTTTGCCCTAATTTTATTTATAAGGTAATATTTCAGGCTTAACTACCTATTATTCTGCTCTCTACTTTCGGGCTGCTTTGGTAAGAACACCGCCTACTTTGAGCGCGGTTTATCGGCCGAAAAATGGTCACATCTGCCATTCTGCAGCAAACCTCTGTCGACGATCGGTAAATTTGCCAAGTTTGGCTCCAACTTTTCCATCTTTGATCACGGCCTGGCTTTTGAAGTGAACCTCCTACCCAAACAAACCCTCTGTTTCCAAGAATTGCATAGACAAAGAACAAAACAAGAGCCGGAACGATTGCACACTCTACAGTACATCAGATTGGAACATCATCATCCAATTCGACAGCGCTACAAATTCGCCGTTCCCCTGATACAGTCGAACTGTATCTGTGACTGTTCCGGCGGCAAAGATCACTGTCAAGTGGGCTACAGCTATCAAAAATGCGAGTTGGGCTCAGTTTGTTACACCACCTACCACAACAACAAAAAATCAGTGGGCTGTCCTGGTTTCAGTCGAGATAGCGAACTCTGTTGTCAAGTGGGACTGGCGCCCTACCAAGATTGGCAATTTTGGGCGCTCAAACTTGGACAGCCTGACTCCTATGCAATCTTTCTGTACCGAATTTTCCACCGACAACACGGAATCTGGCTTCAGAAGTACAAAAGTGAGGTGGGAATGCTGTTGGACACTGCCAAACGACTGAGACTTCACAGCAGACATGTGAAGCTGCACGTAATCGGGCGCAGAGCCCATAAATCCCTGTCATCGGGTATGTATTTGGTTCAGGAAGGAGACACTAATCTACGCACCGGCGTGGAGGTCAACCAAAAACAGGAGAGCAATCTGAAGAAGTTGGGTTGGTTCAGAAACAGTGGCAAAGACAAATGGAAGGTTACTAGAGGAGCGATAGAACTCCAGGCGGCCCATAATACGCGAGTTTCCAACTGCAAAGGCCAAAAGTATACCGATACCTACAATATGGCACAGTTTGTGGCCAAAGGAATTAACAATTCTCTATCAAGAAACTTCTTCCTGGGCTTTGAAGTTTCTACTCTGAATAACTGGATAGAAAAAACTTCTGTTCAAGACCCCTCTAGAAATCGGACAGTTATAGTCGTGCATAGCCAAGCTCCTCAAGTGGAACTTCATTTTCACACTTCAAATGATATCAGACTGAAATTCAGTCACAGAAATTCGTCCTTTGACGATTTCGACGGCTGGATAGAGCTGGATGCCCATTCGAATCGCTTTCTGAAGGTGCGATTACTAAACGCGCAGGGAACGGTCCTGGGTGCCATTTATCGATCGGAAAAGAAAGAGAATCAGCTCACTCAGTCCATCGCTCTAACAGTCGGGTCGCAGCGACAGAAGATAGCCAACATAATGCGACCGTTGCCTGCAGACGTAAGCGGAGAACGGTATATTTGTCTGTACCCGATTGGAGAGGCAAAAAAGGAAAAATGTAGGCTGTTTCCTTACTATGAGAAAGCTTTGTCTAACGTAGATCAGCCTGAATATTTATGGCTCAGAAATAAAGGTGACTGTGAGAATTGCAATGAATTTAGTGTTAGCAATTTCTTGAAATTTCTTAATCCTCTTCAGTGGTTTGACGGACTGCAATCAACCACTGAAAAGGTAGCGTTTGCCACCGAATTAGCTTTTAATTCTATTCTACTGATTATGATTTGTTGCGTGCTTTGGAAATGCGTTTTCCCGCTTGTCAAGTGTTGTACCTCAAGCTCTAAGAAATAGGTCTGAATTCGTATACGAATTTTTCTTGTGAGAAATGCTAAAATTTCTATTTAAAATTTTGTATCTTTTATCATACAGCAAATAAGATCGATTTTTAGGGCTAAAATTTTTTGAACTATGTGGTGCTATGTTTACTACAGTCAGGCACTTATTACTTATGTTTATGGTGCCGACACCACATATGGTACCCCCACGTTCGGGGCCTGTGGTGGTACCATATATGGTACCCCTACCTTCGCGTTGTTAGCGGTACCATATATGGTACCACTTTGTTCATATTTCGTACCATATATGGTACCGGCACCCATGGTCATGGGTAGGGCAGAGGTACCATATATGTATGGTACCACCACAGTCGCCGAACGTGGAGGCACCATATATGGTACCACTACCCTAGGTACCGGACCGGTACCATACCATAATAGGCCTAAGTGCCTGACTGTACTATATCTATTTTGCTCATTCTTTAACAACTGGCTGTGTCTGTGAACGAAGAATGTATGTATCGTTTATTATTCAAGGCAGCTTTACCATATACAGTTCTTGTTGAATTCAAGCATTTCCGAGAAGTAAATCTGGTATAAACATGTCGCGGTGATTGAGCGAAAACAATGCAAACGTGTAAATAAATAAGCCAGGTCAAAATCTATACACAACAACAGTTGGTTTGGCCCAAAAGTTCTCTCTAAATAGCAATAAGAGGCCGAGAGAGCACGAAGAAAGCAGCAAAATGAAAGCACTACTCAATGCAGTCAGTGAGAGCGGCTGTCGGATAGAAGCTTTTCTGCGCTTTTCTTCAATCGAACAGTAGAATCCGAGCTTGTTCAGTGTTCTTTCAAAGTAGACGCCAATGTATCCTTCGAACACATCTTGCAGATAGCCCTATAAAACAGTGATTTTTCTTGGCCCAGACTGCAAAAACGACGTCATCGGTTAGGGGGGAGGGGGGGTTTGCCAAATGATGACAATCGATGACAAGGGGGGATGGGGGTTCGGTCCATGGATGATGACGTCACTTTTGTCTCATAGGGGAATTTTGAGAAATTATCCTTCAAAAACGCATTTGAAAGGCATTCTTAGCTTAAAATTAACACTTTTAGTAGTATGAGGAGGCCTGGTTGGGATTCTGACCAACAAGGGCGAGAAAATTTTGAAAAATTAACTCCGAAACGCAATTAACACGCATTCTGGTCATCATTAGAGCCCTGCCTGCACAGGCCGTCCGGCAGAGAATTTTGGCTGGGTTGTTCCCGGGATGCCCCGGGATGGATTGGGTTATTTTTTTAAAATCTAGGATCTACTTTAGCCAAAACAAGTTTTTCTTCAAATCAGTTTTATGTTTAGGTTTGTTGCGTCGTTAGAAATGTTTCTTTTGTACGTACTGTACCGTACATAGTTCTCGCACACGACACAAGTGATTTTGTAAGATTTTTCTGCGCTTTTAGCTCTCGCGGGACGGGCCGGGCCGTAAAGGCGCAAAATGTCATTCGGGCGGACTCGAATTTTGATGTTCCAGGTCAGGCCGTGAAAAGAGGCACCAAGCGCACGGCTCTATTTAGACACCTTTTGTAAAGAATTTTTTCTTTTCTCTTATTTTTAACAGGTTTTTCTTTCTACCTCCACCGAAAAAGGTGTACCTATGTACCTACACTACACTTAATACAGTACCTTTATGGACACCTTACTATTTTCAATACATGTAGTTCATATTAACTGTGTAGATGGGTTTTCACTGAATTGCGATAAATTAGTAGATTTTATGTTTTTTCTTTGATTTTCTTAAAAATAACGAAAAATCTTCTAAAAACAAGCTGTTTCTAAATACGGGAAATCTAGAAGAATTTAGAAGAATAACTAGAAGAATCTAGGAGCCATTGTCCCAAAATTTGCTCATTTGAATGCAGAAATTTTTGCAAATTGGGGGGGGGTTGGAAAAAAGTAACGTCACTTTTTCGCTTTTAGAGGGGGGTTTGGAAAATGATGACAAAC
The DNA here is from genome assembly GCA_030248155.1 of Sabatieria punctata. Taxonomy (NCBI): domain Eukaryota; kingdom Metazoa; phylum Nematoda; class Chromadorea; order Araeolaimida; family Comesomatidae; genus Sabatieria; species Sabatieria punctata. Next base: position 143,991 of record JASANB010000605.1, on the reverse strand, counting down.
GATGACAAGGGGGGAGGGGGGTCGAAAAATGGCCAAAAATCGATTACGTCATTTTTGCACGGCCCCTAAACTTTATTATTTAACTGATGAAGTGAAGTGAGGTCTTTTTCTAACGATGATTTATAGATTTTATAAATATTTAACTTTATAAGCTTGACAGAAATTAGTAAAAAAATTATCATCATTTTACTCTTTAAAATCTTTATTAGTCAGTATTTCTTTCTAAACTAAATATAATCCAACCAGCATAACAGCCATAGTAAAAGAGAGTTATCATCATTTTACGCTTTAAAATCTTTATTAGCCAGTTTTCTTTCGTAGCTAAATAGAATCCAACCAACAGAACAGCCGTCGTACCTGATTCTCCACAATCGCTTGGTTAAATCTGCTAATCCATGGGGATCGGTGTTTGAAGACAAAGTGCCAAGTCAGAGAGGGCATATCATCGGTAGTAGGCACCAAATCCACAGTACAATTAGACAGTTTTTGCATAAAAGAAACGGAAACAGGCCAGTCAAACATGATCTGCTGGCCAGTTCCAACTTTTTTCAATCTCTTTCTAATGTAATCTATATCAGTTTGTCCTTCTTTCGGGTGCTTCAGATAAACTTGAGAGGGTTTGATGGCTTTACACACTCTCAGTTGACAAATTCTAGTTTGAAGCACATTTTTGTGCCAATCGTTCAGTACGAGAACGCTCATATTATACTTTTCGATCAAATCCAGCGCCTCATCTGAATTCTTCAGCAACGGCCCGGGCACGCTCAACAATTGTTGCAGCATAAAGCTGTTGAAGAGTTGACTAAAAATCAATACTCCAAGCGACAGAATATAGACTGCCGAGCGGAAGTTGAAATGGTTCTTGATTCTTGAGAAGAAGAGGAGCAGAGAAAAACAGATTACCAGGCAAGTCCAGACCCAGTGGTCAAATACTAAAAAAGGCAAGGAGAACGTGTTGGCCACACTTGGTTCTATTGCCTTTGCGTAGAAACCGGTAGTTTCTTGCATGACAGAGTAGGTAGGCGATACAATTTTGGGCACATCTCCGGGGAATAGATACGCCACTGTGTCCAACGATCCGTTCAGAATAGACTCAAGAATCACAGAATCACGATGTTCATATGGCGTCCAAGGTCCGATTGCCATAGGAATCAGTTTGTAAGAAACGTCCACTCTTGACAGAATCGGCAACAAAATATCTGGGATTATTCCGGCACCCTCCATTCCACATTGTCTGCCGCTCAAATCAGTCAGGGCGCACTTTCTGAAGCGAAAATCCTCAAACGTTCCGATTCGCAGCATCAGTGCACCTTATGGACAATAAGGTAGAAAAATTAGTGAAATCTGAGATGTTAGGTAGGTCTCTCGAATTAGACCGAGAATCGATACTCAGTTGAAGGCATAATGCAAAGAAAGGGGTTGAAAATGTTAGCTAATGGTTTTAGCATGCTTGAAAGACAGGTGATTCCCGTGATTGGCGTGTGAATACTCCATCTGTTCACAAAATCGATAAAAGCACGTGTTTAACTAATAAAATCAGTTGTAAGGACCAGTTTGGAATAACCATGTTAAAAATGAGCAGACACAACCATGAGTTACAGCGGAAAGAAGCGAATGCACAGGTTTTGTATAAAAAATCCGGGGCTTTCACTTACTTCAGTCAATGAAGAAAGATGAGTTTACCAACTGAATACAACACACTCAGATAGAGAGAACCGTACAGTGAAAATACACTAATAAACACTCATATCACAATCATCACCATACATGTAACAGGTCATCCGCCGATGGGGGGAGGGGGGTAGGACACTAAAAAACGCTCAAAAATCGAAAAAATCGCAGTTTTTGGGCTAAAAATCGCCAAAAATCGCTAATTTGGGCTGAAATACAGCTAAAAAGTGCTGTTTTGCAGGCGATTTTGGCAATTTTTGTGTCTGAAATTCTAAAAAATTGCAAAAATTTGCTCAAAAATTTACTTGCCAGAAAAATCGGAGGGGGGGGGGTCTGGCCTAAGTCGGGTGGGGGCAGACCCCCCAGACCCCCTGTTACATGTATGATCATCACTCTTCATCACTCCCCATCATGGATGTCGACTGGGCCTCATCTGTGCCTGACAACCGGGGAAACTATCTGAATCGATATGCTCTGCCTCCGCTGCGTCGGCGTCTCCAGTAACCTTGTTTGTTTGTTTGTAAAAGTTTATTCCATATAAAACATGAAACCGGACGGCAGTCGCTCGTAGGAGCCCTTCAACCTGCCAGCCCTTTGTTAGTAGGTAGACAGTGTTAAGACATTGACCTAAAGAAAGAACCTGTTGTACGGCAACGTGGTAACGTACATATGTACAATGTACGTTTGGTGCCTGCTCTGTACCGACACCATGCTGACTCGATCTTTTGCGCGCCACGTTTTGGCCTTTCTGCGGCTTTGCCTTCAACTGGTGACTTGTCATCGGTGTAACGGAATTCCATCTCCTACGAAGCGAACTCAAATGAAACATTATTCTTCGCCTCCTCTGTCCTCTTCTTCTAACTCTCTTTCTCCTTCCTCTCACTCACCTCTCTCTCCTCTCTCTCCTTATTCTCTTAACCCTCTTCATTCTCTTCACTCTCTTCATTCTCGACTTCTTCCTCACCATCCTTCTTCTCTTTAACATCCTTTTATTTCTCAAAATCTTGCTCCACATCACTTTCTTTCTCATCTTCCTCCTCTCCTCCTCTATCTTCTCTTCCTCTTTCTTTCTCTGCCTCATCATCCTTCTTTCTCTTGTCAACTTTCCTCTTTTCCTTCCTTCTCTTCTAGCCATCTCAAAAAGTACAGGACCATCCATAACTGAATGCACTTTCGACGAATCAACAACTGAACTGAGCCATGCTGGATGTCCTGTAGAGCTGTACTCACGAACAAAGCCGAATCTTCTGCCGGCAAAACAAGAATATCTTCAACCGAAACCATCTCTTTGTCTGAACTGGTGTGCCCATTGAAAAGAGGATCGACCATTAACCCACTGAAGGGAGTATCTAATGAGCCGACTTGGACATCCAGAGAACCAGAACACGAATCGAGAGCGTTGCCTTCATCATTCGCTGCCAAAAGAACGGGAGCATCTTGGTGGGTACTAAAAAACGAAGCTGAACGCATAGGTGCAGCAGGGGTCGCATCGATGGGATCGTCCACGTGTGTCCCAATAAGCGCGCTTTGGAAAGATCGCTGCGTCAAAACTTCAGCAGAATCACTTGAAAGACAGCTGTCCACCAAAGACGAAACATCGAGTGTCTGATTGCCTCAGTAACCAAGAGAAGCTGCGCTTGCAGAAGTAAGAACGATATGGTCAGGTGCTGTGTCCACTGCGTTCACCACGAAAGACATACAGGTGCAGTGGTGATGATCAGATGAGACAGGCAGATGAACCACATTACACCAACAAGGTGATGCAGACGAAGAAATCATGAGATAACTTTTGGGAACACGATGTAACCAGTAAGCCTTTGTTAGATGAGCAACTGACGAACTAATATGATGTTGAGGCTTGCGCCAGTATAGACCATGGCCGGAAAGACAGTAGGGTCAGTACGAAAAGATAGATGCTGGGTCACTGGATCAGCTGCTGTGATAGGTAGACTGGGAGATGGCATGGTTGTATCGCGATGAAACATTGGGTGAGCGTCAAAACGGGCCACGTCTGAGCCTGACGATCACCGAAAGTGACTTTGACTTTGACTTTTTATCTCTTCAAACGATATAGTCAATTTCAGACTAATCCACATGAATTATACAGGATAGGATTGCATAAAACATGACGTATGAAGAGTGTGCTGTGCAGACACAAAACGTGCAAACAATAAGACAAAATCAAGCATCTAACGGTCATATAAAACACTTAGTAAATATTTGAACATAGCATAACTAGGGGGCACAGTCAGGTCAAGATCGATTTGCTCACAAACATCATTTAGCAAAGTTGGGGCTCTGTAGCTAAAAGCTCGCTTAGCAGAGTCTGTTACAAAACTAGGAACAACAAGCTTTGGCACTGAATTTAAGCGCGCAGATTTCCTCGTGTTCGAAATTTCGACTGCCCCTTCTGGGTCGCGTTCCAGGAAAAGTTTATACGCCAACAGCTGAGTGCGACGACGAAGCTCCAATTTGGGGTCCAGCCAGACAAGCTGCTGTTTGCAAGTAGTGGCATGATCGAACTTTCGCAAGCCGAACACTGTTTTGGCAGCTAAATTGAGGACTCGCAGCAGCGTTTGGTCGACATACGATGGTGGTGCTGCTTGTATGACCGCAGATGCGTAGTACATCTTTGGCAATACCGTACTCTCAATCACTCGGATCAAGAGTTTCCGAGGGATGCAGCTTTTGACTCGATTGATCGCAAACATGTCTTGTTTGCATCTCTTCGACACGTTTTGCAGGTGGGGCAGAAAATTAAGGTTTTCATCCAGAATCACTCCCAGATTTTTTACCTCCCTTAGGTTTTCCAGCTGTTGATCGAACAGAGACAAACTCGGTGCATCAACGAGCTGTCGGCGGTTTTGGCTGGTACCAACTGTTAACACTTGGGTCTTATCTGGGTTCACTTTGAGGCAGTTGTGATTGCACCAAGTAGAGACAGAGTCGAGATCTTGTTGGAGTCGTTGCAACTGTTGTTCAGCATCGCAAGTACGATAAGAAATCCTCAACTGCACATCATCGGCAAACATGGTACAGTCAGCATACTGCACCACCGAAGGGAGGTCATTAACAAAGAGCAAGAACAGTAGCGGCCCAAGGATGGATCCTTGTGGCACTCCTACAGGCACAGGTTCTAACGGTGAGCATTGATTTCCGACCCTGACGCACTGCTGTCGGTCTGACAGGTAAGATTGAAACCATTCAAGTTCACGGTCAGTCACTTGGTAGCGTTGCAATTTAGCACAGAGAACATCATGCGCTACACAGTCGAATGCTTTCGACATGTCCAGCAGCACTAGGGTAGTAAGTTGTTTTTGCTGCATGGATGTTTGAATGGAATTGCAAACCTTTAGCAAGGCTTTTTCGGTTGACCGACCACGTCGAAACCCAAATTGGCAAGCACTGAGGTGCGGTTCTAGATGAGCATACAGCTGCTTGTACACTAACCGTTCCAGTGCTTTTCCAAACAGAGGTAGGAGCGAAATCGGGCGATAATTTTCTGGCTTATCAACAGGACCAGTTTTGTGGACAGGAATAACAACGGCAGTCTTCCATACTGCAGGAAAAACACCAGATTTCAAGGATAAATTGAAGATCTGGTAGAGCAAGTCACCGATGACAGGAAGCGATAGATTTGCAACAAGACCGTTTATTCCGTCCATCCCGGGTGCTTTGAATTTCGGCAGAGATCTGATGACTGCAACGAAATCAGAGTAACTGAATTGTTTGAACTCAAATCTCTCAGCTGTGGGTGGAATAGCCACTGCTACTTGCTCAGGGTTCATCCGAGCATCGTTTGGGGTCGCTGCTTGTGCTGTTGCCTGACCAACCTGAGCAAAAAATCGATTGAAGGAAGTAGCACGGTTTTGATCTTCGGTTTGGCCCAGAGAAAGAGAGTTGGCTGCTCGGTTTGGCAAGATCGTTCGAACAGTTTTCCACAGTTTCTGAGAGTTTGCTCCTGACTGCTCAAACTTTGACCGAAAGTAGGCTTGTTTAGCTTCATGGAAGAGCGATGTGGTAAAGTTTCGAGCTCTTTTGTAGTCACACCAGTCCTCATGTTCTCGGGTTGTAATAGCGGTTGAGAGAAACTGGTCTCGCAACCTCATCCAAGCTCTTATTTCTCCGTTTACCCAGGGATAGCTACCGTACTTCACTCTGACTAGCTTTGCTGGGGCATGGGCGTCTAGGATGGCTTGAAAGACTTCGGCAAAACGTTTGGCAGCGAGGTTGACGTCTTGCTCAAAAAGTGCATCGTAAACAGGGGTCCAGTGCGCTGCCAGCAAATCACTACGAAACGCATCTCCGTTTATCTTCTTGTAGTTTCGCATCAGTTTCTGAGTCCAGTTTGCAGAAAGTGCAGAAATTGTATACAGAAGTAGCGAATACTGGAGCGCAGAAACGGTTTGAACAGGAAGTCTTGTAGGAGAGCGGAAGGCTGGTTCGAAGGGTCTCGGCACCAATGAAGAAAGATGAGTTTACCAACTGAATACAACACACTCAGATAGAGAGAACCGTACAGTGAAAATACGCTAATAAACACTCATATCACAATCATCACTCTTCATCAACTACAAATCACCGTGCCGAAATACTATCCCGAGAATCGGCCGATTCAGTTTATTGCATATTGCACATATGCGTCCAACCAACCAACGATAGTTGGAGTCTTTTTGTCTTGAATCAACTTTGAAACTTTGAAAAACAAAGATACACACACATACAGTAGCTACTAAAATAAACATCGTCGACTTTTGAATAGTATTCAAGAGCTAACTGATCAACGATCTACGTGCCGGACTGTCTTAACTTGAGACGTCATCAGTTCGAGGTTGAGGGGCAGCTGACCACCGCAGGTGAGCGTGTTTTTGATGCCCTTGCGGATCGGCACTAAGCGTTTCAGATAAATCACCAAATTCACGACTGGGTTTAGCTGCGCCATCATGTATAAAGGCATCTAAAGTCTCACTTTTCTACTAAACGCGTTTCCATCAAACAGCCTTCCCGGGACTCACTAAGAATTTGCCGTAAACTTCAGGTGTAACGATGCCCTCTTTGAGTGCTCTGGACAGTCCAATCAGCGTCAAGCTTGGTATTACCGTCAGCAGCAGCGTGCATACCGTAGACCAACCGAGACTGATGGTCAGTTTGCGTTGGAACCTTTTCTCCGCCTCCTTCTTGGCGTTCTTGTTCTGCTGGCCAGTCGATTCAGCGTCCACGGCCCTTGGTTTGCATCTATTGGTGTAGACCGCCAACACGGCCGCGTACAGACCCACACTCACCGACGCTCCGCCCACTGTCACTAACTTGAACCAATCGTAGAAGCGAGGAACCAACGCCCACGTCGTGAAACAAATGGCAGCGTGCTGCGGAGTGTGCGATTGCAGGACTGTCAGCGTTGCGCCTACCAAAGCTAAAAATTGTAAAAATTCTTGAAGTTTGTGTAACTGCGACTTGTCAGGTTTTGCTGCATGTACCGTTTAGCAGACAAAATCCATAGGCCCCGCCTGCCAACCCAAACGCGTAATCTCTTTCCAAAGTTCTGTACTTTATCGGTATGGAGACAGCTAAAACGGACAAGTACTGTGCAAAGAAAAGCAGGTTTAGTTAACTTACCTATGAGCCGGTCTACACTTACAACAGTCATCATAAGCGCTGACAGAGGGTCGGACACGAGCCAAACCAAGTTGTGGAAAGTGAAGAGACAGGTTCGTGTGGAGACCAGTCTGTTCTGAGTGCCTGCGTATATCAGCAGGTTACGGTAGAGACCTGCGCCGAAAAGCGCCGTGCCTTGGAGCGCATCCGCTGAGGCTTGCATTCCTGAAAGTTCGCGAATTTACGTAGTTCTTAGCTAAGCACCCAGTCCCTTTCCGGTGAGGTAGGAAAAAATAAGACAAAAAAATGTTGGTTTATGTTACCCCAGAATGTATTTTCAAGGTTAGTTTTCGAAAATTTTCTTGTATTCGTCCTTTTTAAAAAATCCTGGGCACACCACTTTCTAGCGTTGGTTGTCTTGTCTTCAGTCACTTACCGATTATGACGTACTCCTTGCGTTTGCGCAGCGCGGCTTGTGTGGTAATTGCAAGAACTATCAAGCCATTGAAGAAAAAAATTAGGAGACCTTCAATTTTAACGTAGACGTATAGCGATTCTATGCGACCTGTAGCAACCGTATCATTTGTCATATTTTGTTTATGGGAAGCTTTCAACTGTCTCGGTCCACTTTAATGAACCTCAGTGGGAATTAGTGGACGCAACACTGATTGCTTCTGCTGGGAATGCCACCTGCTTTGTATGTATCTTTTGTTTGTGTATACACATACAGTACACATTTACCATACACAAAAATTCACATTGTTTTTCATTGTGTATATACATACACATTGAAAATTCCGGTACACATAGCATACACAAACAGTACGTACTCGAAATGTGTATTTGATCAGCAAAATTCGTAAACTCTGCAACAGAATTCTAGGTAGGATTTACTTGTTTTTGTTGTACTGACACGCACCTAAAATTCTCATAAAGCTCTAAAGGCTCCAAGGCTCTAAGCAACTCAACTTCAAAGCTATCCCAATTTTCAGAGTCCTTATCTCGCCGCGTTGAGTTTCAGTATTCAGACCCAAGATTGAAAATTGGAGCTAGAGTGCTAATACTGTGGTGTACTGAGGATTTATATAATGGACGAATAGAAGAAAATTTTCGAAAACTAACCTTGAAAATACATTCTGGGGTAGCATTAACAACAGTTTTAGCCAATTTTTTTCCTACTTCACCAGAAAGGGACTGGGTGCTTAGCTAGGGCCCGACCGGATATCCGCATCCGGATCCGGCCGGATATGGCCGGTACCGGATCCGGATATTACCTGCCGGATATGCCGGATATCAGTCACAGATGAGAAAACGTGCTTTTTTATGTATTTGAACATAAATATTGCATTCGACCATAGTGTAAATAGCGGGGGAATTGTACACAGCTGAAACGACTGAAAAAGCCATGAGGGCGAACAGGGATTTTTCGCCGATTCACTGGATTCGCCAAACCAAATCGATACCTCTGGTGGCATTGATGAAGAAACTGACAAAGTAGTTTTGTTGTTTGATGTTTTTAGCTACACAATAAGTATGGATACTTTCACTTAGGTGCACAAACTGATTTCCAACTGATTTGAACTACAATTATTAGATGTTGTTATGAATCAACTATTACCGGAGATTTCCGCTTATAAGACCACCATAGTTAGAAGACCATGGTCTTTAAATAGGTTTTTGCTTCCAGTTATAGGACCATGGTCTTCTAATAGGTGGTCGGAAAACTGACTTCATTGACATCCATTTTCCAGTTAAAAGACCATGGTCTTAGTTAAATTGACCTATTTTAACACGCAAGTAAATGTTTTTAAAGTGAACAAAAGCTGTCTATCGTTTGAAAACAAGGGCAGAATTACATTCGAATGTAAAACATGATATTCTGGTTTTTGTTTTCGACACAATACAGTACTCGGCTATGCTTCAACACTATTTCCTTGAAAAATTTCAAAGAAAGTTTTACAAATTAACCTTAAAATGGTCAGAAATTCCAGAAACAACCATCTACGTCAAGATCAATTGAATCTTCGGCAACAAATCCGTTTTTTTAAGGGAAATAACATTTTCCAGTTATAAGACCATGGTCTTCAAAAGGGCGCCAAAAAGTGACCCTAAATTTGGGCATTTTCCAGTTATAAGACCAGGTCTTGTAAGTGGAAAACTGCGGTATAGAACAAAGAAATGTATATATGTGATTTATTGCATTCTAAAAAATTTTAAGTTGATCAATGATATCCGGCATATCCGGATCCAGATCCGGCCGGATATGGGCATATCTGGATCCAGATCCGGATCCAGTAGAAATTTGTATCCGGTCAGGCCCTATGCTTAGCTAACAACTAAATTCGCGAACTTTCAGGAATGCAAGCCTCAGCGGATGCGCTCCAAGGCACGGCGCTTTTCGGCGCAGGTCTCTACCGTAACCTGCTGATATACGCAGGCACTCAGAACAGACTGGTCTCCACACAAACCTGTCTCTTCACTTTCCACAACTTGGTTTGGCTCGTGTTGACCCTATGTCAGCGCTTATGATCACTGTTGTAAGTGTAGACCGGCTCATACAGTCAGGGAACTTTGCTATATATAGCTTTGGGCTATATATAGCTAAAAGGTGTTAAATTTAGCTATTTTCAGCTATATATAGCTACTACACTTTTTCTTAGTTATTTATGGCTACATAGTCATCTATAGGCAAAATCTCTTTTTTAGTTATAGATGGCTCTTTAGCCTTTTCTAGCTGCAGTGCATGTATAGCCAAAAGCCTTATATAGCTCCTTTAGTTATATATAGCTAACAAACCGTTTTGTAGCTATATATAGCTCTGTAGCTATATATAAATTGTTAGCTATATATAGCTAATTAGCTATTTATGGCTATCGGAATCATTTCCATAGCCATATATAGCTAATTAGCCATACATAGCTACGTAGCTATCTATAGCTAATTAGCTACATATAGCTACCAAAGTGAATTAGTAGCTATATATAGCTAGTTAGCCATAAACAGCTAATTAGCCATATATGGCTAATTAGCTATATATAGCTATCGGAATCATTTCTGTAGCCATATAAAGCTAATTAGCCATAAATAGCTAATTAGCTGTTTATGGCTAATTAGCTATATATAGCTATCAAAGTGAATTAGTAGCTATATATAGCTAATTAGCCATAAACAGCTAATTAGGTATTTATCGCTAATTAGCTATATATAGCTACCGAAATCATTTCTGTAGCCATATATAGCTAATTAGCTATTTATGGCTAATTAGCTGTTTACGGCTAATTAGCCAAACATAGCTACCAAAGTGAATTAGTAGCTATATATATGACTAATTGTATATGTATAGCTGTCCATTAAAAACTGTGTTTTTCAGGTCGTTCGTTAGCTATATACTGTATAGCCTACTAAAACGATAGCCGTTTCTGTTCTTCAAAAAGGTTGCTTTAAGCACTGGCTATATATAGCTATCAAATTTGATAGCTATATATAGCTATAGAAGGCTATATACAGCTAACAAAAACAATGGAATGAACCAACCGCTGCAGACGACAGCTGACGCACCACGCCGCTGACAGACGACCCGGTCGGTGTGCTGGGAACCTCAGGAAGCGCAACATTGCACAGAATATACAGTAGGTGCGTTGAAACTGTAACTTTGTACTACTGTAGGTACAGTGTACGTGGCTTGTCTGATTGGCAATGACTAGTTTTAGAAAGCCTTTTTTTGCGCTAATCAACTGATACTGAAACTTTTGGCTAGAAAATCCCCTGACTCACTCCCTGGGTTGGCGGGTACTTTATATATAGGCTGTGAGTCTTGACAATAGCCGTCCTACTTGCCGACCAAGGCCTATTCGTTCCAAACGGCACGCAGAGCGTATTTGTTCATGGCTTTCTTTTTTCAGGCTTTTGCTGCCGTCCACTGCTCTTCTGTCTGACGTTCCCGGTCCATGGAAGTTGGAATGGGCCAACAGCCACCTCGCATCGGTCTATACAGTATGTGCCGGCCAGATGTCATCGTCCCTGGCTCTCACTTATGCAAAGACTCACCGCCATTTACAACTTTTTCTGGCCACCATGCATTCACGACCAATTAAATATGTCCCTGAGCATGCGGCCTGTTCCCATAGGCGCCCACTGTGCGGAATGGACAGCGCTTATCACACCTGGGCACTGGTCAGAATTTAGGTCAATATTTACTCAGTATCTAGCGTATGAAGTACAATTTGGTTATCGTTGAAAACATTGACTTTGCCTGTTCTGCAGATCAAGCAAAACTCGTACAAATTCCAGGCACCATTAAACAGTATCTTAGCATAAAAGGCACCTAATCCAAGTGTAGTTTGCACCAAAATCATGCTTGCAATTCTGTCATAGTGGCTGAAGTAATAGCAGAGCGACATCAGCCAGTCACTTTGCCCTGCTCCAATCACCAGATCATAGAAAAGCAGAGCCAAGAATGGAAAATAGCCAATCACATAGACTGCAAAACTGACCAAAACTCTGCACAGATTTCCCAGCTTCTTGCTGGTTCGCAGCACAGCCTGTTCGCGTCTTTTGCGGATTAGCACATAAATTGTGAGCACGAAAACTGCAGTCGTAACCAGAACTACAACGCAAAGTAACACCACTGTCACTGTCTCCACTACAGTAAACAAGGCCCGATGCTGACTGTCAACGTACTGTGCATTCATGTAAAGGGTGCCAGATACCATCAGAACAATGGAAACTAGCCATCCTAGTACCACAGGCGTCATCAACTTCTTGGTGGAAATGTGGTTGCGGTACCAGATCGGCTTCTGAACTGCTACATAGCGCACCAGGTTCAAAATAAAATAAGTTATTGACACTCCCACATAACTGATGCCGACACAGCAGGCGAATATGCCGTTAACGTGGTTAATAGCATCTGAAAACCGACCAACCCTTGTCCACAATAGTACCAGTAGTATAGTGAGCAATCCCACAAAATCTCCGAATATTATGCTCAGCGAGAAATAGTGCTGAGCAGTGCCCTTCTTTTTGCGAATCAGACACGAAAGCTTAGCTAAATATGGGCTGGTGAGCAGAAAGCCGAGCATGGCCAAGACTGGGAAAAGATAGAGAACCAAAACTTTGTAAATAAACTGCATATGAAGCAGTCCTGAGCAAGCAGCTTCCAGTTCTTTCTCTGACAGGCTAGTTTCACAGTAATTTGCTACGAAAACTGCACAGCCGTTAACCGTAGACTCCATCCTACATGCAAAAGTAACTTAAGAGCAAGACTGAAAGCTGATAACAGCGGTTATAATATCACACACTGGTCTTAACACAATAGCACTATGTAAACAAATTTCAGACCTGCCAAATCTTGCACTCCATTTTCAAACGCCTGCACGTGTGCGCAGAGAAGCATGAAAGCAATTCGAAAGCAAAGGCATGCAAGCAAGTTGTGTGCTTAAATAAGCAGGATTATCTGTGATTGGCCAAACTGATTTGTTTTCACGCAATTTACAACCGCTACTACCCATGGCCATGGATGCCGGTACCATATACGGTATGGTAAGAAATCTGAACAGAGTGGTACCATGTACGGTACCGGTACTGGTACAAAAATCAAAACAATGTAAAATTTGAGAAGAACTACGCTGCTTCAAGACTGCGACTGACGTCATTTTATTTTAGGTGCGAAGGCTTGGCAAGAACATCGAAAGTAGTAACTTTCTCTAAAAAAGCTGCTAACTTAGCTATTTTAGGCTTCTTTGGGACATGCAGACAGCGCAGTCAAACTGCTTTAGACGAATGAAGAAATTTGTTGCCCGCTTCTGTAAGAAAAACAAACGCTGCACTAAGTTTATCAGTAATTTATAATAAATGCAATATCTAAATAAATTAACAGTAGAAACCGGTTTTATGACGCAACACGTGACCGGTTGCAGCTAACTCGGCTAAATAAAAGCCGTTGCAGTGTCCGCGCGTACTTACATACATATGCCTACATAGACGCTGCTTGAAAACTGAGCAAATTGAAAACTGCTCTCGTCTGCGAAAGAAGTAGAACTTGTAGGATCGGATGTACCCAGAAGCGACTCTTTAGATCTCGTCGTTCTGTACTGCGCAGTTAGATGCTTTACACTGCCTCTATCTTTTCTGCACTTTCCTGAACTGTTATACCGGTCTAATTGTTGCTCACGAATGGGCAAATATATAGATAATAAATGCTTGCGCTCATTCGTTATTGGGCTGTGCGGTGGGGTTCCAGATACCGACAAGACAAGCGATTATGTGAATCGACGATAACCAGCTGCGTATCCACCCACTGTAAGCCATCTGAAGTTCAATTTGTCTGTGCAAAGCAGATCCTGAAGCAGTATCACAATTGTGCAGCTACCGGGTTTTTCCAAAAATAAGCCCCTCCCATAAATAAGCCTATCTGTGCATATTTTAGATTACCTTTCTGTAAATAAGCCCGTGTGCTTATTTTTTGGTTTCAACATTTTGTGTGTCTGGAGGACGTAACTTGGCGGTTTTGGCTTGTAAAATGCGTGAAAACAGAGCAAAAACATTACGAAAAACAAGGTAAATAGAGCGAAAAATTGAAACTAAATACAAAATGCAATGCTATTTGGCGGGATCACAATTCATTGGCATTGATTGTTGCATTTGACTGGAAAAGGCGGGAAACCGAAGTTTAAAAAGTTGGCAATGGAAATTTTCGGCCAGAATCGGTCATGGCATCGGTTCGTGGATAAATAAATCTGGCCAAAAATTTTCGATCAGCAACCTTTTGAAATTTGGTTTCAGCCAAACGGTAGCTATTTATGGCTACTGTAAAGTACGTTAGCTATATATGGCTAATTAGCTGTAAATGACTAATTAGCCGTATGGCTACTGTAAAGAAAACTACGTTAGCTATATATGGCTAATTAGCCGCAAATGGCTAATTAGCTATATATAGCTATCGGAAATCATTCTGGTAGCCATATATGGCTAATTATCCATAAATAGCCAATTAGCTATGTATAGCTATCGTAATTTTCGGTAGCTATAAATAGCTATATTTTGACTGAAACAAACTTTAAAAAGGTTGTTGATGGAATTTTTTGGCCAGAACGGGTCGTGGCATCGGGTCATGGCATTGGGTCGTGGCATTGGGTCGTGGCATCGCGTCGTGGCATCGGGTCGTGGCATCGGGTCGCGGCATTGGGTCGTGGCATCGGGTCGTGGCATTGGGTCATGGATAAATAAATCTGGAAAAAATTTTCGATCAGCACCCTTTTGAAATTTTGTTTCAGCCAAATGGTAGCTATTTATGGCTATAAAAATTCTAAAAAGTTGGCGATGGAAATTTTAAGCCAGAACGGGTGGCAGATAAACATACACGTAGTTGGGAGGAATGGGGGGCATCACCCCCAGGCACGATTTTCGGAGAAAATTCCACCAGCCGGATTCTGGGGGGGATTTTTTTGAAGCCCTATTTTGTGATTTCAAAAGCCATAAATAACGTTGCGGAACCCAAATTTGTGTTTCTGAAACCCAAAATACGGTTCCGGAACCATAATTTGGGGTTCAAAACCCCTAAATAGGGTTCCGGAACCCTGTTTTGGGTTTCAAAATCTCTAAAGAAGGTTCCAGAAATGCATTTCAACTGTATTATGTTGAATAAAATGGGTTTTTTGCACGTTTTAAACCAAATTGGCTTCTTTGCACAAATTGGCTTCAATATAAAAATAAGGTTTTTTGCATGTTTTGTTGAAGCAAGCATAGTGTAGTGTTTCAAACCATGCATGGGCCGCAGGGGGTAAGGGGGTTTACCCCCTCCCCTCGCCGGCCAATGCCATCCCACGGCCAGCCATACTGCCCCCCGCGACCCCCCTCCCGGAGGCAGAAAATTTTCGCTTATTTAAGGCAAAATAGGCGTTTTTTTACTTTTTTCCAGGAGCCGCCCCCCACCCCCGAGATCTCCAGACCCCCTCCAGATTTTTCCTCCCCGATGTGTGCTTCAAACGGCATTTTTGCACTTCAGACAGCATTTTTACCCGATTTTTAGTCATCAAAACCCTGTTTTGAGCCCAAAAAAGGTCGCCGAAACCCCCTTTTGGCATAGTGTTTCTGGCCAGTGCCCAGGTGTGATAAGCGAATGTCCATCCCGCATGGTCGACGCCTATGTGAACAGACCGCAAGTAAGTGAGAGCCAGGGACGATGACATCTGGCCGGCACATAACATACTGTATAGACCGATGCGAGGTGGCTGTTGGCCCATTCCAACTTCCATGGACCGGGAACGTCAGACAGAAGAGCAGTGGACGGCAGCAAAAGCCTGAAAAAAGAAAGCCATGAACAAACACGCTCTGCGTGCCGTTTGGAACGAATAGGCCTTGGTCGGCAAGTAGGACGGCTATTGTCAAGACTCACAGCCTATATATAAAGTACCCGCCAACCCAGGGAGTGAGTCAGGGGATTTTCTAGCCAACAGTTTCAGTATCAGTTGATTAGCGCAAAAAAGGGCTTTCTAAAACTAGTCATTGCCAATCAGACAAGCCACGTACACTGTACCTACAGTAGTACAAAGTTACAGTTTCAACGCACCTACTGTATATTCTGTGCAATGTTGCGCTTCCTGAGGTCCCGGGCACACCGACCGGGTCGTCTATCAGCGGCGTGGTGCGTCAGCTGTCGTCTGCAGCGGTTGGTTCATTCCATTGTTTTTGTTAGCTGTATATAGCCTTCTATAGCTATATATAGCTATCAAATTTGATAGCTATATATAGCCAGTGCTTAAAGCAACCTTTTTGAAGAACAGAAACGGCTATCGTTTTAGTAGGCTATACAGCATATAGCTAACGAACGACCTGAAAAACACAGTTTTTAATGGACAGCTATACATATACAATTAGTCACATATAGCTACTAATTCACTTTGGTAGCTATATTTGGCTAATTAGCCGTAAACAGCTAATTAGCTATTTATGATTATTAGCTATATATGGCTACAGAAATGATTTCGGTAGCTATATATAGCTAATTAGCGATAAATACCTAATTAGCTGTTTATGGCTAATTAGCTATATATAGCTACTAATTCACTTTGATAGCTACGTATATATAGCTAATTAGCCATAAACAGCTAATTAGCTATTTATGGCTAATTAGCTTTATATGGCTACAGAAATGATTCCGATAGCTATATATAGCTACTAATTCACTTTGGTAGCTATATATAGCTAATTAGCCATAAATGACTAATTAGCTATTTATGGCTAATTAGCTATATATGGCTACAGAAATCATTCCGATAGCTATATATAGCTAATTAGTCATCCGATCCGATGTCCGATGTGCGGGGGGGGCTTTTACAGCCCTACGCTCAGACCTTGCGATCCATTGCGCAACCCCCGTGTTTCGTCATCTCGGACGTTTCCCTTCTATCACTGCCAAGCCACTCTAGCCATGCTGTTGGGCGCCAGGTTACTAAGAGAGCGCCTGGCGCATTGACGTCATAGTGCTGACAGCGTCCACTGCCCGGCCGAAGAGGACTAAACCGGTCCCTGTGTCGTCTCAGCCAGCACTTGACGTCATTGCTCTTTCTCCAAGTTGGCATGCTGTAGGAGCGGCTTCGGTGCTATGGCAGATCCAGTTGGTTCCCATTTTACCTACTCGCTGTAACCAGCTTTCGGTGGCCTGGGTGGAGCGTTGTGCCGACGACCAATTCTTTGCAGCAAGAAACTTGCCACGCCGAGAGGATGAACCACTACAACCACTAGGGATGCAGCGGCCGCCGTGACTCAGAGGCAGCGAGCTACCCACTGAGCCACTGACGCGGCCACTAATTAGTCATATATGGCTAATTATCTGTTTATGGCTAATTAGCTATATATAGCTACTAATTCACTTTGGTAGCTATATGTAGCTAATTAGCTATAGATAGCTACGTAGCTATGTATGGCTAATTAGGTATATATGCTATGGAAATGATTCCGATAGCCATAAATAGCTAATTAGCTATATATAGCTAACAATTTATATATAGCTACAGAGCTATATATAGCTACAAAACGGTTTGTTAGCTATATATAACTAAAGGAGCTATATAAGGCTTTTGGCTATACATGCACTGCAGCTAGAAAAGGCTAAAGAGCCATCTATAACTAAAAAAGAGATTTTGCCTATAGATGACTATGTAGCCATAAATAACTAAGAAAAAGTGTAGTAGCTATATATAGCTGAAAATAGCTAAATTTAACACCTTTTAGCTATATATAGCCCAAAGCTATATATAGCAAAGTTCCCTGACTGTCATAGTTAAGTTACGTAAACCTACTTTCCTTTGCTCAGTCCTGTTTTAGCTACTGTTGTTTGTGTATACACATACACATTTACCATACACAAAAATACAGATTGTTTTTTCAATGTGTATACACATACATTGAAAATTCAGATGCACATTACCATACACAAACACTACTCGAAATGTGTATTTTTGTGTATGTGTATTTGATCAGCAAAACTCGAAAAAATTTCGAACAGAAACGTAAAATTTCTATGTTTTTGCTGCAGTAATAAACAGGAGATATCCTCATAAAGCCTTCGAATGGTAATTCGAATTCAAAACTATCCAAAGTTTCAAGCAGCAGACATTGAGAGATTTGATTTTCCTAGTGTCCTAACCCGACACTTCTCTCGTTGGTTCCATGGCTTTGGTTAGACAGAAGAAACGGTGGAAGAGGAAGAAAAGTGATAGTTTTGGTGGTAGCGCTGATTTGTAGTAAAACTGGTACCGATAGTAAAACAAGGCCGACCGATAGCAAAACACGACAGGAAGGCAAGAAAGACACGTTGTTGCACAGTTAAAGAAAGTAGATAGTAGAAAATGGAAAGGAAAACCGGGTTGACGATGGCTGCTGACGACGCTCTTTAACCGACCAATAATCGCGTTATTGGTGAGCCGGACGGAGGAGGA
The DNA here is from genome assembly GCA_030248155.1 of Sabatieria punctata. NCBI lineage: Eukaryota > Metazoa > Nematoda > Chromadorea > Araeolaimida > Comesomatidae > Sabatieria > Sabatieria punctata. The sequence continues at coordinate 125,788 of JASANB010000605.1, read as the reverse complement.
GACGACCCGAGCGCTACCCAAGCCACACTGAGGCAATTGGAGCAGAACGCGGCGAAACTGTACTGCAGGCAGTTAGGAAGGCTGAGACGGTTCACTTCAGGAGACGTCGAAGCCTTATCGTCTGTAGGAGAGCAGCTTTTCTACGGTTGACTTTAACATGCAACCAGCCACTAGACATACAAAACAGCCAAAGTCCAGAAATCATGCAGACTTAGGGTCCGCCAGACAGACATAGAATGTTCTAGAAAGACATCACTCAAAATATCAGCCAATCACTAGCCTTCGTTCTTCTCGGCCCTCTCCTGATTGGTCGGAAGAACCGCGAGGAGCTCGGCGATCGGCTGCCAAACCACGCCCTGTCTCGTGTTTGCCGTAGGAGCTGGTTCTCGCAGCGCGCCCTGAGTTGTCAAGGGGTTGGCGGCAGTTCAAAAAGGGCGGGTCTGTACATTGCCCCCTTCTTAGTCGGCAACGTCCCCGGCGCTGTAGCACTCTCCTCTGCCGACTCCGATGGTAGGTCAGTCACGTCCAACTCGGTCTTGAATCAGCAAAGAGACAGGGAGGTTGCCGCACCGTCGATCCGCTGGCTCCTTCGCACTCCTTGTTGGTAGGTAGATGGTGGTAGTAGTGTTTCCGGCTGGTTGATACATCTCGGCCTCTCTCGTCAGCGTTCCCACAGATGGTAGTTAGTACCGGGCAGGTGACAGGCAACTTCATGCCTCCATAGGGTCTTCCTTCTTACGTTGCACAATCAACGCACATCAGCCGTCCAAACTTGGTTGTTGGTTTACCGGCGTCCTGTAACTAACACCCAGCTGGAGTAGCTAGTGTTAGGTCACGGTATCGTAGCACAGGGTCTGCGAACAGTGTTCAAGTGACGGCCGGAGGATCATAGTGACCCCTTCGGCCCGATTAGCACCGACGTAGGTCCTCAGTCCAGCAGCCGCCTTCTTTTCTACAGCCGCCGTTGTTGTTCAAAGGTGATACCGGCCACCTCTCGGCTGGTAGACTGACAGGTTGCAGCATACAGAGGCTCGGGCTCATCACGTCAGTCGCGGCGTCAATGGTAGAATCAAGTAGTTGATAGGCGGACGCTGGTAGTCCTCCCACACGTGGGCGTCCTGGGCGTCCGCAAAGAAACGAAGTGGTAGGCAGCCAATACTACTGGCGGCCGCAGTGTAGGTGAGGTGCAGCCGATAAATTACCGAGATGACTCCATCTCGGTGCTGCCCATCAGCTGGCATGTTGGCAGGGTACCGAAGTAATAACTTATCACGTCGGCCGCAATGTCCCTGGCAGAGTCAAGTAGTTGGTAGTCCCTCCACACGTTGACCGCAAGAAAACGAGGTGGTAGACAGCCAACGCTATTGACTGTCGAAGTGTAGAGGAAGTGTAGCCGGTAGGTTACCGAGATAGTTTTTATCTCAGTGCCCCTCATCAGTTGACATGTTGGCAGGGCACTGGCATATTAGCTTATCCTGCCAACCGCGACGTTAATGGCAGGACCGTGCCCAACGGATGTTGGGCGAACACCGGCAGCTCCTCCTTATGCTGACTCCGGTCATTACCGGGGTCGTTGGCTAGACACCGGGCTGTCCTCCGCTCCATTTCACAGCTTACATCACCGGGCACTGCACAGGAGAGGTGGTAGTGAAGGGTAGACACTTCCGAGAGCCGGTCAAGTGGTTGGGTGACATCGTGTAGAGAGAAAAGAAAGAAAAAGTAAATACATACACTATGTACAACGCAGGTAGTGACACTCAGTGCTCAGCCGCCGTTTCGATGCCGTGGTCCGGTGGTTCCGGGTCCTGGCTGGCGTCCCCCACAGTAGTTTCAGCTAGCGCTCTCTCCAATTCCGCGATACTCTCGCTCTCTTCTTCTCCTTGTTCTTCTGGCAACGTAGGGAGAGGAGGGGCGGTAGCCTGCAGCCGCTCAACTTCTCGCTGGTGCAAGAAGCTGGGTCCTTCCAATTCTGGGTAGCAGCGAGATAGATGTTGTACATGCACACGACGGGGCGTCCGATCTCGGCCCCCTACTGGCACAACGATGGCTTGGTACCCTTGTACCTCAACCACAGAATAGGGGCCAGTGTACTGCATTGCCAACTTCGTCGTTCGTACGCTGGGGTTGTAATGCATCACCTTGTCACCGGGCTTCACTCTGTTCTTAGCAGCGGTCCAAATGGCGGCAACGTTTTCTGGCCCAGCCGAATTCTGGGCCACGCACTCCAGTCTTCCTCCCAAGTTGGATTCCGTCCTTGACTCCGGTCCCCCTAGTACCTGTGACAGCCAGGCCACCAGCAGGTGGGGAAACGCTTTGACTCCTGGCAACCCCACTAGCAGCGGATATGGGCACTTCATATCCACTGTGAACCGCATCGTTGCCTGATGTCCTTGGTAGTTGAGGGTCACGTCCACCACATGCCTACTCTTTCTGCCACCTCCAGTGAATCCTTCTAAGATGACATCCTGCGCCCGGTGTAATCTGGTCTTCACTCCTCGGGACTTTCTTTCCGCTAAGATGATTTGCAGTCCTTCGCGGCCACACAGATTGGTAACCGCTCCTGTGTCAATGAGTACCGGCACCTCTGCGGGGCCAATACCAACTGTCAGCAGCTGCAGCGGACTGGTGTCGGGTCTTTTCAGGCCCGATTCCTCACCTGTTGATTCTGTTCTTTGAGGCGGCATCGTTGGTTCGCTCACTGCTACTTCCTTCAGGTTTCCCTCTTCGGTGGTCGTGTAGTCCTTAGAGAGTCTTGCTGCCTTCTTGTAGGCCAGGTCGTCTACTGCTTTGTTCTTATCGGGTGGGTTTCTTTTCACCCACTCGGTCCAAGCTTCCCGCGTCCACGTCTGATTTTTCGGCAACGATTTTACTCCTCCTCTGGTGTAGCCTTCCGGTGGCTTCCGGCGGCCACTCACGAGAGATGTAACTGCCAATCTAGAGGTGTTAACCATTTTCGATGGTGAACGCGTTGCCCAAGCGACTCGAGGGAGCGATTTCTCTGAGGATTCCATAGAGTGGAAATCCCCTCCTCCTCCAGCAGACTCAAATCGTTGCATGGCTCTTCTGGCATCTGCGAGATTGAAACAACCCTGCTCGATGTCGTGTTCTCGAGCTTTTCGTCGCAGTTTAGGAGTGAGTCCTCGGAAGAATATCAGTAGTTGCCACTCAGTCAGGTTGCCAGCTGGCTCTGCATAGTGTAGCCGCAAAGATTGCCGCTCTATTTCCTTGCAGTAGTCGTCGAGAGACAGGTTCCCTTGGGTGAGGCGAAGTAACTCCGTTTTCACCTCCAGGGCCCGTTCTCCAGGGAGGAATCGGTCCAGCAAAAGCTTCTGCACCTGGCGATACTCGGATCGCTCATGTCGGGGCATGGTGTCGATGATGGCTCGCGTGGTTTTAGGTAAAGCGCTCTTGGCCAATGCCACTTTGGACTCCTCCTCGACAACCTTGGCGAATACGAAATATTCCTCCAAGTCGTTGAGGAATTGGCGCACATCCTCCACATCTGGGTCGAATCTGGGCAGCTTTATGGATCGCAGGTAGTATGGCTCCCTTTGTTGATCGACTACACGTAGCTCAAGATTGTGTAGAGTGTCCTCCACACGACTGAGCAACTTAGCAGTAGGCTGCTGCTGTTTGGTGTTATTGTCCTGCGCCTCTACATAGTCAGACACTGCCTGTCTCAGTCATGGTTTCAGAGCGGTCTCTCCTTTCCTCAGAGTCTGTTGGTCGGCCGCCCGTTGCATGTGTTGCAGCCCAGCGGAGGTTAGGTCGCGAATCCTCCTTGCATCCTTCAACCAGTCTGACTCCTCCTCCTCACCCATCGAGCGGGTGGTGGAAAAACTAGCCGTTCTGGTACGCACCGGTTCAGGTTCAGCTGGCTGCGGCTGTAGAGGCAGTGATGTGGCTCCGGCTGGACGTATACTGCCACTCGCAGAGACACACTGTGTTGACTGGCTGCGAATGTGGGCCGTAGACACTCCCGTTTTGACAGTCTGTTGTGGCTTCTGCCAGGCAATGTCTCCCTCACGATCTTCACACTCTCTCCGCTCACACTGACTGCTGGTCACTGAATGGGAGCAGCTGGCAGTAGAGAAAGACACGTCCTCATCACACTGTTCAGTAGGTGACTCTCCCCCGGCCACTGCTCGAGGCAGAACCATAGCACATTCCTGCGCAGGGCTGGTGAAGATTGGACCAGCATAGCCAGGTCCCAGCGGTCCTCTCCATGCCTCTGTTTGAGATAGCGGGGGTGGCTGCAGAACCGACAGAGTAGGTGGTAGCGGCCCTGTCGCATCGACAACTGCATCTGGTGGCAGCAGTAGTCTCTCCGAGGTTGTGCATAGCGCCCCATCCCATCTCTCAGCCATCCTCTGCAGGGTTTGTTGCAGAAACTCCTGCAGCCGTTGACGATTCTCCTCCACCTCTCGGCAGAGAATCTGCAGCTGTTGTTCCATCATTGTCGACACTAGCTGGTGTACATCTTGCCGCACGGCAGTCAACACTTCGGCGGCTAGGGAGGCGATGTATTCAGCCCTAGCTCGAGTCTGCTGCTGTTCAAACCATTCGCATTCTGCATCTGAGGCGGCCGGTCCAGGAACACACTGCAGTCGTGGTCGGTGAGTGTAAGGAGACTCCATGTAGGAGAGTGGGTCCGTTTCAAGCTGTTGTTCAGGTGTAGGTCCTTCAGCCGCTACTTGGGGTTGAGCGGCAGCCTCAATTACGACCGGTGTGGCTGATTGAGCAGAATCTGGCCATTGCACTGACGCAGGAACGTTGAACGTTGGATCAGCACAGCTGAGACTCATGGGAGTGTGTGGCGGTGACTGTAGAGCATGACAGTTGACTGGGCCTGGACGCGGCAACAGTCCTGGCTGGACTGATGGTTGTGGAGGAGCAGGTCTCCTTCCCAGTGACCGTCGGCTGTAGCTAGCACCTGGCGAACGATAACTGGCCCTGGGGAATTGTTTCGCTTTGCCACTAGCCAGTTGGGTAGGTGACTGGAGCGTGGAACGCAGTCCCCCACTCCCCTCCTGCATCTGTCCATGAAGAGCAGAGTCTAGTGGTGCCTCCTGTAGCTGCTGTTGCCACCACGTGCTGCCTGTCCTCTCTGTTAGCTGACTTTGTTGTTGATCATGGCCCGTTTCTAGCACAGCCGTAGTACGAGGTAGCAATCGGTGTGCAGCTGGTCCGCCATGAGAACGCGGGCCGTCATAGAGACAGCCACCTCCGATGGGTTGTTGATTGACACTCCCTCCATCTGTAGTTGTTACTAGCAGCGTTGGCCGCCCGTAGGTGGTATCAGCTACTCGGTCACACACGTGGCAGTCAGTAGCTTGGCCGGTAGTGTTGCACAGGTTGTTGCCATAGCGTGAGCAGGAAATAGTGTCTGCACTAGCTCGCTGGTTGCACATACAGCAGCCGGAGGCTCTGCTGTCAGTGTCGTCCATCTTACGCTGACCAATTGCAGTAGAGGCAGCTGGCTGTTCCTCCTCTCCAACAGCAGTAGTGGTAGTTGTTGCTCCTACCACTTCAGAAAGAGGTTGGTGGTAGACAACTCCTGGACTAGTTGTCTCTGCTGTAGTTGGTTGTCCGTCAGCCCCAAACGCCACAATAGCATGAGGCGTCTTATAGTCGGTGGCCCACTTGGTAGTAGGCTGTGTTGACTGCTTATCCCTTTTACTGAGCACATCATGCCGACCGAAGATGTTGACGATTGCCTTCGACCAGCACTTAACCCACCCAGGTGGGCAGGAGCTGCTGGGAGAGTCCATAGTAGTACGTTGTTGTTGTTGGGGGTCGTCATCCAAAGAAGTGGACTCAATGGCATGTAGAGGAGGCTGAGGGATCGGCACTCCCTCTTCTGTAGGTTGGTGACTGACACGTTGTTGTGTAGATGGCTCACTGGCAGTGTCCCTGCACTCTCGTCTGACTATGGCCCTGCGGGGAACAATTCCTCGCAGCTCCTCCAAATCTGACAGATGTATCGACTCCACCTCTGCGTTGGCGAGCTGGTCCAGTCCCTCTGTGTTGACTAACGAAGGAGCGGCAGAGGTGCGAACTGCCCGAGAGTAGACCGATTTCTCACTGCCTCGGGGTGTTGGCAGGAATGTAGGCTCAGCAAGCTGCCCACTGCCCGGCCCACTACAGCACACAGGTTCCCAGTCATCTGGTGTGGCCGGTCCAGAGATACATTGACGTTGTTGTTGTTGACAGGTGTGTGGCGATTCCTGGAGCACTCTGGTCTCAGTGCTCTGCTGTAAATTCTGCCACACGACCTCCCTGTTGGCACTACTACCAGTTTGTTGCTCACTCGGACTACTAGTCGCCGAGCAGGAGCGAGTGGTGGTGTAAGAGGGTCCATGTTCACACTGTTTGTCAAGTGAATCGCTCCTGGCTGGTTTTTGCAACAGGCGAACACTCCTGGACTTAGGTGGCGGTCCCTCCTCTCTTTCCGATTCGTCAGGGCTGGTGGAAGTTTCTGACAGATACACCACACGGCAAGGCTGCTCCTCTACCGACAATGACTCACCCTCCTCTGGTGGTTGGTAGTCAGACACCTGGTACACGCCTGACTGCGGTCTGGGTCGAGACTTAGACGCAGTAATAGCTCTACGTCCTTGCTGCACGCTCGTCCCCTCCTTCCATTGCTGGCGCGACTGGCTGGAAGCTGCGCTGGCTGCCACTACACAAGCGGTAGGTAAGCTGGCTTCACTGTGTAGTTGTACTGGCACCGGGAAAACTGAGTTGGTGCAATTGAATCCCGCCGATCCTCCCCATGTCTCCAGGTTGGAGAGTGGGAGCTGGTGGAAGGCAGTCACACGCGGTGGCAGCAATGGCGGCGGCTGGGTTACGTCCACAACCGTGGCCGGCGGTGGCCACTGTCCATACGGCAGTAGTGGCAGTGATGCAGTGGCAGATGGCCTGGTTTGTAGCGGCCACTGAGGCGGAACGATTGACGGCCAAACAGGTACCGAATTCCTCAGATCTGTGCCGGCAGTATTGCGTGGGTCCTGCGGCTGAGCGAGTGGCAAGCAGTTCGGCCTCACTAATCGGCGCTCTCCCTCCTCTCTGTCGGCCGGTTGGCGAGAGACGTCCCTCATCTGAGTAGAATGTACATACCGACTGAAGGTGGCCGGCATGGCTCCTCCTCTCTTGGTAGTAGAATGTGGTAGTGTAGACTCCAGCACGGTGGTGTTGGCTGGTTGGTGAGAGACGTTCCTCATCTGAGTGGAATGTACATGCCGACTGAAGGTGGCTGGCATGGCTCCTCCTCTCTCGGCAGTAGAGTGTAGTAGTGTAGACTGCAGCGCAGCAGTGTTGGCTGATTGATGAGAGACGTCACTCATCTGAGTAGAACGTACATGCCGACTGGAAGTGGCCGGCTTGGCCCCTCCTCTCTCGGTAGTAGAGTGTAGTAGTGTAGGTTGCAGCGCGGCGGTGTCGGCTAATTGGTGAGAGGCGTCACTCAGCTGGGTAGAGTGTACGTGCCGACTGGAAGCGGCCGGCATAGCCACTTCTCTCTCGGTAGTAGAGTGTAGTAATGTAGACTGAGCAGAATGTACATACCGACTGAAGGTGGCCGGCATGGCTCCTCCTCTCTCAGTAGTAGAGTGTGGCAGGGCAGACTGCAGCGCGGCGGTGTTAGCTGATTGGCGAGAGGCGTCACTCATCTGAGTAGAATGTACATGCCGACTGGAAGCGGCCGGCATAGCCCCTTCTCTCTCGGTAGTAGAATGTAGTAATGTAGACTGCAGCGCGGCAGTGTTGGCTGGTTGCTGAAAGGCGTCACTCATCTGAGTAGGATGTACATGCCGACTGGAAGCGGCCGGCATAGCCCCTCCTCTCTCGGTAGTAGAGTGTAGTAATATGGGCTGCAGCGCGGCGGTGTAGGCTGGTTGGCAAGTTTGCAAATTTTGCCACACAACGTCTCTGTCGGCACTACACTCAGTCTGTCGCCCACTCTGGCTACTAGCTGCCGAGCGGGAGCAAGTAGTAGTAGAAGAAGGACCCTTCTCACGCTGCTTAGTAGGTGGGTCACTTCCGGCTGGTAGTCGCAGCGAACGTACACTCTTGGGCTGCTGCCAGGTATTGGTACGTAGCCGCGGCAAACAATTACACTTCTGCTGTTGCTCGGCACTGGTACGTAGTTGCGGCGAACGGATGCACTTAGGCTTAGGTGGTAGCCCTTCCTCCTCCTCTGACTCATCAGAACTGCTGGGCACTACGCGGCGGCGTAGCTCAGGCAGCGGCTGTTCCGTCACGGGCGGCGATACGTCCTCCTCTAATTGTTGGTCTCGACCGGCGTCAGGCATAACAGACGCACTAACCTGTGGCCTGAACTGCGAATTGGACGCAACGATAGCTCTGTATGCCGGCGGCGCACTCACTCCTCGTCCTTGCTGTTGACGTGACTGATAAGTAGCCGCACTGGTAGTTGTACATACCGGCAAACTGACCCCAACAGGCAGTTGTACAGGTACTGGAAAGTCTGCGCTGGTACGGCGGAAGCTCGCCGGACCTTCCCACGCCTCCAACGTCCACATCTGAGGCTGGTAGGAGACGGTTACTAATGACGATGGCGGCGGCGGCGGCTGCGTCACATCTAGGGTTGTAGCCGAAGGCGGCCACTGTACGTAGGGTGGCAGTGGCGGCGGCGGCGCAGTGGCAGGTGGTTGAATTTGTAGTGGCCACTGGGATGAAGCAGTTGTCGGCCACACTGGCGCTGGACCCCGAATAAGTGGCAAATAATTCGGCCTTACCAGCCGACGCTCGTCCTCCTCTCTGCTAGCCGACCGGCGCAAATCGTTCCTCATCTGAGTAGAGCTTACCTGCCGGTCCGATTTGACCGACGCAGCTCTCCCTCTTACTGCAGTAGAGCGTGGCGGCGTAGTTTCCGATGCGGTAGTTAATCGGGGAACGTCTTCCACAACAGTGGACCCCGAACGTTGATGAGGCTGAGCAGTAGTAGCTGTAGTAGTGCCGGCACGTCGTTGGGGAACGTCATCCACAACAGTGGACCCCAAACGTCGGCCGGGTATGGCTTGAATAGCCAAACCTTCCTCATCGTTGGAGCATGGTAGTGTAGAATCTGACGCGTAGACTCGGCGGGGTATGTAGTCTGCAGCAGTGGACCCCGCGCATCGGTCAGGTATGGCTCGAATAGCCAAACCTCCGTCGACATTGGAGTAGAATAGAGTAGGTTGTTGCTCACCAGTTGGCTGATATAGTAGTGGTCGAGACGTCGTCGGCGGTGCATTACGAGTAGCGCCGGCTCGTCCTGATGCAGTAGTAGTAGGAGCGACCGGTGGCGGCATGGGTCCTCGCCCCGGTCCCGACTCAGTGAGTTGCTGCTGGTGTTGTAGACGAGATGTCGTCTCTCCCGGCGTGCTACAGGAAGCGCTTCGGCCGGGTCTGAGTGTAGTAGCTGCCGGCGGCGGCATTTGTCCTCGCCCCGGTCCTGGAGGTGTAGTAGTTGCCGGCGGCGGCATTTGTCCTCGCCCCGGTCCTGGAGATGTAGTAGTTGCCGGCGGTGGCATTTGTCCTCGCCCCGGTCCTGGAGGTGTAGTAGTTGCCGGCGGCGGCATCAGTCCTCGCCCCGGTCCTGGAGATGGCGGCATCGTAGTAGTAGCAGGCGATGGCATTCCTGCTCCTCTTCCCACCGAAAATTGTTGTTCGCACTCCATCCTTTGAACAAAGAACAGCGATTTAAAACCAATCTCGGGGGCACACCTCCAATTCTGTCCTAACCCGACACTTCTCTCGTTGGTTCCATGGCTTTGGTTAGACAGAAGAAACGGTGGAAGAGGAAGAAAAGTGATAGTTTTGGTGGTAGCGCTGATTTGTAGTAAAACTGGTACCGATAGTAAAACAAGGCCGACCGATAGCAAAACACGACAGGAAGGCAAGAAAGACACGTTGTTGCACAGTTAAAGAAAGTAGATAGTAGAAAATGGAAAGGAAAACCGGGTTGACGATGGCTGCTGACGACGCTCTTTAACCGACCAATAATCGCGTTATTGGTGAGCCGGACGGAGGAGGAGACGACCCGAGCACTACCCAAGCCACACTGAGGCAATTGGAGCAGAACGCGGCGAAACTGTACTGCAGGCAGTTAGGAAGGCTGAGACGGTTCACTTCAGGAGACGTCGAAGCCAGTGTTGTGCCTAGCTCAAATTTCTAAAACTCGGTAAGTATTCAGTAAGTAAATCCAGATTTTTTGAAATTCGGTAAGTACGAGTAAGTACTGGGTTTTTCAAAGAAAACCCTGTAAGTACTCAGTAAACAATTCAGTAAACTCGGTAAAACCTTCAAAATTCAGAAATATACAATTTATCTGAAAATGTTTACCTGATATTAGGGTTCCGACGATATATCGATATCGATATCGAAAAGTCGATATATCGACCCTTTTTCCAATATCGATATCGCGATATTTCGCATCGATATTTTCGATATTTTTGTGCAGAAAAAGTAGGAAAAAACAAAACTGATACCAAGTTTTTTCTCTGGAACAGTAAAAAACAATTTTTCCCGGACTACTCAGAAATCAATGGTATTGTCAAATCCTAAGAGTGGAATGATAGCTCTCGGAAACATCGATTTCTCGGCATTCTCAGCTTTCAGACAGCACGCTATGTTCTAAAATGTCTGCAGCAACACTGAAGAGCAGTTCACCCTGCACACTTGAAGCAGGATGGCAGAAGCAGACATGGGCTAGCTTTTCTGCTGAGGGGCGGTAAATTTTAAAATCCTGAGGGGTACCGCCGGCTGATGGCTAAAGGATGGCAAGCAAAAAATTCCGATTTTTTACTAAAGTCAAGGTTTTTGGCATATTTGTCATTAACCTAAGTTAAGATACAGTATTCTGTCTGAGCTCATTTATGCCTAATGAGGGTGGGGCATCGGCCTGAGGGGTCAACCTTTTCATTGAAGCCTTTCAGAAGGTCTCTCTCTACCTTCTCTGTGATTCCCTACTTATGGATACCCGAACGCATGACTTGACTGATAAGCAGCGACAGCAGTTTTCTCTTTAACAACTTCTGATTTCCTTTGCATAACTATAAATATCGATATCGATATCGATATCGATCGATATTGAGCTGAAAATATCGATATCGATATCGATATCGAATATCGACGAATTTTGATATCGTCGGAACACTACCTGATATAACTTTTAGCCCACTAGAATCCTTTCTCAGTGCTGATTGATGAGTTTAAGATAATGTATCTCGACTTTTCAGAATTTTAATCATGTTTTGTGTTATTTCAGATTATTTATTGTGCTAAGGGGCCGTCCATAAACGACGTCGTTCCAAAATCCCGATTTTTCGGACACCCCCCTCCCCCCAAAATAGCCTTGCGTCGTTTCTGGGGACCCCTTCCCCCCTACGCGACGTCGTTTTCCGTTTACCCCCCCCCCCGATAAACGATAAAAGTGCAGTACATGCAGTATTGTCGTTTTTTCTTGTTCCTATACTGTATAATGAATTGAATAGATCCCTTCAGCCACTCTGGGAAGCTTTTCTGAATGTAGAAATCTTTGACAGAATGTACATAATCGAAAATAATACATTCAAAGTTCCCTAAAAATTCCGAAAAAAGCGACGTCGTTTTTTGCTAACCCCCTTCCCCTCCTGGTGCGTCGTCCATCGTCGCATTTCAGCCGACCCCCCCTCCCCCCCTCTAGAACGACGTCGTTTATGGACGGCCCCTAATTGGCATGCATGGAAAGCCTTAAAATATGCACACTATACATAGTGACTAGAGGATGTGGCTTTAGATGAAAAGCTTGGCCAAATTTGTAGGTGAAGATTTGTTCTAATTTTCGCCATTTCCTCACAGTTCATCAGACTTATGCAAAAAAAACGTCAATCAAAATATAGCTAATAGTAGTAGTAGTATTTAGTAGTCTTCGCGTCTGACAGTCTGTTTGCAATTCTGCCGCGCAAAGAAAGCTTAGGTTATGCAACAAACAGTGAAAATTGCAAAAAAATGGCAAAAATTGTGTGTTTTCGTCGTTAGAAGATCTATTAGTGAAAGAAAAACCGTATATTATCTTGCACAGGTGCTGCGAGCTACCTATTGCAGAAGCTTTTACTCAGTAAACAACTCAGTAAATTACCGAGTACAGAGTTTACCGATTTTCTTTCTAATTGAGTAATTCAAAATTGAAACTCGGTATTCAGTAAGTAAAATTAAGAAAAATTTTTACCGGTAAGTGAAAGTACTTACTTTAATTCAAAATAACTAAGTACCGAGTAACTTTTACTCAGTAAATTTACTGGGAACAACACTGGTCGAAGCCTTATCGTCTGTAGGAGAGCAGCTTTTCTACGGTTGACTTTAACACGCAACCAGCCACTAGACATACAAAACAGCCAAAGTCCAGAAATCATGCAGACTTAGGGTCCGCCAGACAGACATAGAATGTTCTAGAAAGACATCACTCAAAATATCAGCCAATCACTAGCCTTCGTTCTTCTCGGCCCTCTCCTGATTGGTCGGAAGAACCGCGAGGAGCTCGGCGATCGGCTGCCAAACCACGCCCTGTCTCGTGTTTGCCGTAGGAGCTGGTTCTCGCAGCGCGCCCTGAGTTGTCAAGGGGTCGGCGGCAGTTCAAAAAGGGCGGGTCTGTACACTAGCATTTCTGGCTCAATATCTACAAAAAAATTAGCATTTTCAGTACAATACACATACACAAATATACACAAAAATACACATTGTTTTGTTGAATGTGTATGCACAAATTACCATACAGATTTGAAGGTAAATGTGTATACACATACACAAACACATGCACAAACGGAAAATCCAATACCAAACAACAGTAGTTTTAGCACAGCTACTGCACTGTGTGCCTGGCCTTCGACCTCTTTGGTGCGTTGTGGCGCATTTGGCATTTGATTTTGCCGCCGCCATTGCAATATACTGTAGTTAGCAGCGGGACGAAACGTCAACGCTTGGATGCATTTTGCAAGAAAGTCAGCTTTGAAGGGACAAGCAGGGTCATCTCACGGATCTGGCTGATATCCCTTATCGGCAGCCAGATCTTCACTTTAAAAACATTTACTTGCGTGTTAAAATAGGCCAATTTAACAAAGACCATGGTCTTTTAACTGGAAAATGGATGTCAATGAAGTCAGTTTTCTGACCACCTATTAGAAGACCATGGTCCTATAACTGGAAGCAAAAACCTATTTAAAGACCATGGTCTTCTAACTATGGTGGTCTTATAAGCGGAAATCTCCGGTAATAGTTGATTCATAACAACATCTAATAATTGTAGTTCAAATCAGTTGGAAATCAGTTTGTGCACCTAAGTGAAAGTATCCATACTTATTGTGTAGCTAAAAACATCAAACAACAAAACTACTTTGTCAGTTTCTTCATCAATGCCACCAGAGGTATCGATTTGGTTTGGCGAATCCAGTGAATCGGCGAAAAATCCCTGTTCGCCCTCATGGCTTTCTCAGTCGTTTCAGTTGTGTACAATTCCCCCGCTATTTACACTACGGTCGAATGCAATATTTATGTTCAAATACATAAAAAAGCACATTTTCTCATCTGTGACTGATATCCGGCAGGTAATATCCGGATCCGGTACCAGATGCGGATATCCGGTCAGGCCCTAGCTAAGCACCCAGTCCCTTTCTGGTGAAGTAGGAAAAAAAATTAACTAAAACTGTTGTTAATGCTACCCCAGGATGTATTTTCAAGGTTAGTGTTCGAAAATTTTCTTCTATTCGTCCATTTTAGAAATCCTCAGTACACCACAGCATTAGCTCTCTAGCTCCAATTTTCAATCTTGGGTCTGAATACTGAAACTCGACGTGGCGAGATAAGGACTCTGAAAATTGGGATAGCTTTGAAGTTGAGTTACTTAGAGCCTTGGAGCCTTTAGAGCTTTATGAGAATTTTAGGTGCGTGTCAGTACAACAAAAACAAGTAAATCCTACCTAGAATTCTGTTCCAGAGTTTACGAATTTTGCTGATCAAATACACATTTCGAGTACGTACTGTTTGTGTATGCTATGTGTATCGGAATTTTCAATGTGTATGTATTATTATATACACAATGAAAAACAATGTGAATTTTTGTGTATGGTAAGTGTGTATGTGTATACACAAACAACAGTAGCCATACATGTAACAGGGGGGTGGGGGGGGTCGCCCCCCCACCCGACTTAGGCCAGACCCCCCCCGGATTGGGACCCCCCCCCCCGAGACGATTTCGCCGACCCCCCTCCGATTTTTCTGGCAAGTAAATTTTTGAGCAAATTTTTGCAATTTTTTACAATTTCAGACACAAAAATTTCCAAAATCGCTTGCAAAACAGCACTTTTTGGCTGTATTTCAGCCCAAATTAGCGATTTTTTGCGATTTTTAGCCCAAAAATTGCGGTTTTTTCGATTTTTGAGCGTTTTTTGGTGCCCTACCCCCCTCCCAAAATTTTGGCTCAGACCCCCCCGGCCGGCGCCAGACCCCCCCAACCCCCCCTCCCCCCATCGGCGGATGACCTGTTACATGTATGACAGTAGCTAAAACAGGACTGAGCAAAGAAAAGTAGGTTTAGGTAACTTACCTATGAGCCGGTCTACACTTACAACAGTGATCATTAGCGCTGACAGAGGGTCGGATACGAGCCAAACCAAGTTGTGGAAAGTGAAGAGACAGGTTTGTGTGGAGACCAGTCTGTTCTGAGTGCCTGTGTATATCAGCAGATTACAGTAGAGACCTGCGCCGAAAAGCGCTGTGCCTTGGAGCGCATCCGCTGAGGCTTGCATTCCTGAAAGTTCGCGAATTTAGTTGTTAGCTAAGCATAGGGCCCAACCGGATACAAATTTCTACTGGACCCAGATCTGGATATGCCCATATCCGGCCGGATCTGGATCCGGATATGCCGGATATCATTGATCAACTTAAAATTTTTTAGAATGCAATAAACCACATATATACATTTCTTTGTTCTATACCGCAGTTTTCCACTTACATGACCTGGGGGCTATTTCATAAAAGTTATGAGCTCATATTATGACAGATTTTCTATGATTCTATGAGAACACCGGTTTCATAAAGGTGAACTCATACTTTCATAAGTATGAGCTCATATCTCATAAGTATGAGTAAAATCATCGAATTTATGAGGGCGCCTGTTTCATAAAAGTTTTGCCTCATACTATGATTTTATGATTTATGAGTGTGTGTTCCTAGCATTTTATGAGTGGGTAGGTGACTCATAAAATTTTGCTTTTCCAGTGTAAAGTTGTTCTATCTCAAAGAAATGCTCGATTAATGATTCGTCCAGCTACAGTTTGCAAAACCAAGATGAGCGGCCAAGGAGAGAACGTGTCTTTCGACCCAGGATAACTTTCACATTATCCTGAAGAGCCTGAAAAGTTCGAGGAGTGTTTTCGGCTGTCGCAAGAGCTTCTTAAAACCAGACATCGATCGCCTGATCAACCAATTTCGGTAGTAGTACATGTTCTCAGTTTGAAGTTTGAACAAATTGTATCGGTTTCAGTTTTGTTAGTTCAAAGAAAGTTTTATAATGGAAGCAAATCGAACAAAAACAAACACGTTCAAATGCACACAAACAGTTACTGTCACTCGTAGATCTGAACACGAGCAGACATTGCTAACACCCCTAAATCCGTTCAAACCCTTCTTTCCCTTCTTTCCTTCCGAAAATTTCGAGCTTCAGCTAGTAGTTCGGTTTCCTCCAGGAACTGGCCGCTGAATTTTTGTTCACACTGAAACAGCTAAATACGTAGTTTCTCATGAGAGAGCGATGCTAAATCGTACGAATACAAATTGTACGTATATCAATCCACATCCATATCGAGTAAAAAACCAATAGCCGATTTAAAAGGATAGGGAAATTTCCATTTCAAAAGCCGATATTATTTCTCTTTTCCTACTTTTGTGAAAAGATTGTGGTCGTGCAGAAACGTTCTACGTTTAAGTCTGTACGCACTATTGCACATACGTAACAGGTCATCGCCAAAGGAGGAGGGGTTTGGAGTTTGAGCACGGGTGGCCGGGATGGTCTTCTGCTGACCTCAAATTTCCGGACTAAAAATCGATGAAAAATCGGCTAAAGCGTAAAGCCGGCTAAAAACCTCTAGAAACCGCTCTAGATAATTTTAAATTTTGGACTCTAGATGGTTTTAAATGTTAGAAAACACTGAAATCTACCGAAAAAGACGAAAACTTTCTTAATATCTAGGAGATCTTGGGATTTTCTGATGACACGGTGGGCACGAGTGGTTGCCGTCGGCGCGTGAGTGTAGTTCGGTTTTGCTGCACGGTGCTAACAAGCCATAGAGCAGAAGGGACGGCCGTATTTTAATAACAAATAGAAAGAGTAACGAACGGCTACACGCAGAGAGGGTACAATTACACACACACTGGCCGGTAGCGGACCAGTCTCGCTAACCTGCCAGTTACAGCAGAGATGTTTTACACCAGAGGGGTGACAGCCTTGTGGACACACCGCTCTATGATAATATCACTCGCACCTAAAACGCTTAAGCAAATACGCACTCATACACGCACTCACACGACACCACCCCCCTCCTCGAAATGAGAGGGTGATGTTGCCGGCAGGTACCAAAAGAAACAAAGAGCACACAGCAACGTATCACAGATCATCAATCAGGCGTCTCGGAGCCTTAATCTTCTGCCGGTCTCGCAAATTGTATCGTTGCTGTGGCGGCGTGTAGAATGGTGTGGCTGGCCGAGGAGTCGGCTGCTGCGGTGGCGTTCTAGCACGTGGAGTCCCATGACCTCTGGCCGGGCCGTTAGGTCGCTGCACGTAATCCTCATCTTGGGGTGCGGTGGGACTGGCATAATGGCGTTTGCACCTGCGAGCATTGACTACTTGGCCATCTTCCAAGCGATAGGTCCAGAAACCCAAGACTTCCACGATTGTCAGCGGCTTGGTATAGGGTGACTGTCCCTTGCGGATTTGCACTGCTGGTCTTCGCACGCGTACCTTCTCCCCCTTCCGAAATGGACCTGGGTGGTACAGCTTTCCAATGAGCTTTCGGTCCACTGGAGCTTGAGGCTGAGGTGTAGGTTTTGCGGCAGCAGGCGTTGGTTGAATAGTTGGTTGAGTGAACTGGAATGGCAAACGTGCTTGTCTTCCAAACATGAGTTCGGCAGGACTCTGGCTACAATTACCAGGAGTTGCGCGGTAGTTGGCTAAGAAGTCGAGCATCGCTGCATCCCACACATGGCGGCTGGGGTTGGGTGCGAGTGTTTCCACAACACCTTTCAGCGTCCCATTGAACCGCTCCACTAGACCATTACGCTCGGGGCTGTATGGCGTGATGCGTAGGTGTTTGATGCCTCTGCTGGTCAAAAAATTGACGAACTCATGGCTCACAAACTGAGGACCATTGTCACTGAGGATTTGAGCAGGGTGTCCATACCTTGCGAACAATTCCTTCAGCCAATTGATGATGGTGGTGCTGGTGGTGTCCTCTGTCCACAGCACTTCAGGAAAGCTTGACATGTAGTCGATCAAGACTACGCAGTATCCTCTTCCATCTGGCGCATTAGCAAAGCGGCCAGTGATGTCGATGGCGAGCTCTGACCAGGGTTTGGTAGGTCGTGGTCGCTCCTGGACAGGCTGCTTGACCTTGGGGGTAGACTTTGAGCTCTGTTCGCACGGCTGGCATGACTTGACTGTGTGAGTAGCCTGTTTGTCCATACCAGGCCACCAGTAGCAGGTGCGAAGCAGGCGTTTCATGCGGTCGATGCCAGGGTGGCCTTTGTGTGCAAGTTGGAGAATCGTTTGCCACAACTGCTGAGGCGCGACAACCCGGCCTTCTCTTGACACGCATCCATCCTCTAGAGTCAATTGGTCCCACACAGACTTGTAGGAATTGAGCACTGCTGGCAACCGGTCCTTGGGAGTGCTGGCTTTGAGGTGTTTGATAACCTGCTGCAGCATGGGGTCCTTGGCTGTGAGCTTCTGGAGGCTTGACCACGTTGGTCCCTTGATTTGCTCTGTCACAGCATGTAGTGCCTTGACAAACGGGTCTGGCACGCCGGTGGTTGCAGTCTTGGCTCGTTTTGACTCAGGGATTCGGCTGAGGGCATCCGCCACAACGTTGGATTTGCCTGGTGTGTGCTGCACAGTGTAGTTGAAGACACTTAGGCGTTCGAACCAATGCTCAAACTTCCCACTCTTCCTGCCATTGCCGTACTGCTTCAGCAAGGAGGTGAGCGCTTGGTGGTCAGTCTTGAGAATGAAGTGGCGGCCCAGCAGAAACTTCTCCCAATACTCAGCAAAGTACATGGCCGCGAGGGCTTCTCGCTCACTGGCTGAGTAGTTGCGCTGGCGCTCATCAAGTGTGTGACTTCCATAGGCGATTGGTCGTTCTGTCCCATCAGACTGGATCTGGCTGAGGGTAGCACCAATCCCACAGTCACTTGCGTCAGTGGTCAAGATGGTCTTCCTGTTCGGATCAAACAATGCCAATTGCAGATCCTTGGAGACAGCATCTTTCAGCTTGTTGAAAGCTTGTTGTTGTTTCTCGCCCCAGGTGAACTTGACAAACTGCTTGCTTGTCTTCCCTGCCTTGCTTGGCGCTTTTCTTGTGAGTGCTCTCAGTGGCTCTGCCAGTTGGTGCAGTTCTGGTATATACTCTGACTGGTAGTTGAGCATACCCAGAAATCGCTGGACCTCCTTGGTGTTGGATGGCACCGGAAAGTTCGCGATTGGCTGCAGGTTCTCCTTGGCAGGTTTGATGCTTCCATGCGACACTACACGACCCAAAAACTTGATCTCTGACTGGGCAAAGTGACACTTCTTGATGTTGAGGCGAAGGTTGGCTTTTTCCAGGCTGTCCAAAACCCGGTGAAGAATTTTATCGTGGGTGTCTTTGTCTGGAGCATGCACGATGATGTCATCCACATAGGGAATGCACCCAGGAATGTCTCCAAGCAACTCAGAAATGAACTTCTGAGCCACAGCGCCAGCATCGCACAGTCCCATTGGAAGTCTGTTGTACTGGAACAGTCCCAACGGAGTGATGGTAGCAGTGAGTGGCTTGCTGTCTTCATGTAGTGCGATGTTGTGGTAGAACTTGACCAGGTCAAGGCTGCTAAACACAGTAGATTTGGCTAGGCGCTGATGGACATCCCGGATGTTTGGAAGTGGAAAGCGCACTGGTCTCACAAAACGATTGAGGCGAGTGAGGTCAGTGGTGACCCGCACTGATCCATCAGGTTTGTCTGCGGCCACCATTGGATTGACCACTGTAGAACGATCAACTTTTGTCCAAATTCCGAGATCTGCCAACTCCTGAATGGCTTTCAGGGCACCTTCTTGGCGGTAGACTGGAATTGAACGCACCTTGCACTCATAGGGCTTCATGTCAGGCTCCAGTTCAATCCTGTGTTGTAGGTCTGGAATCAATCCCATCTCAGGGCTGAGGAGAGCAGGATAGCGCCCTCCAATGAGCGCTTTGTAGGTCTGTCCCTTTGCACTTGAACCCTGACTGGAGGATGGTTGATGTCTCAACTGAAGACCCTGAGATGCCCCTGTGATTGTCTTCACTGACAAATCTCCACCCGAGAGTTGCAGGTCCAATGCTTGGATGCAGTCCTTTCCCAAAACAGGACTACATTGAGCTGGCAGGACGTAGAACAGGGCTTGGGCTGACCGATTGCCATGAATGACTTTGCACGGGAAAGTCTGCAGGTCAGCGTTGACACGTGAGCAGTCAAAATTGCGAAGGCGACAATCAGTGGGTGTGGTCCTCAACTCAGGAAAGAGTGACTGAATAAGCGGCTCTGGTAGTCCCGAGATGTCAGCCTGGCTATCCACAGCACAGGTGACTAGTTGAGGCAGCTGTCCCAATGGCTGGACTTGAACCCTCAGCTGGAACGCATGCTGCACTGCACCAATGGAAACGGACCCCACTGACTTGCGTGAAACGTTTGCCTGACGGGTTTTCTTCCTGCAAACGCTTTGAAAATGTCCCTTCTTCTTGCAGAATTGGCACACTCGATTGCGCGCTGGACACTGATCCAGGCTGGTGTGTCGCTCATAGCCACAGTTCCCACACTGTTGGCCAACTGCATACCGAGAGCTTGACTGCTGCTGGTGGGGGTGTGGCCAGCACCCGTAGGCATACCCGTAGGTGTGCGGGTTCCTCCCAACAGAACCCTGGCCTGATGATCCCCACGATTTCTTCTTGTTTGCCTGCTGTCCTGGCTTCTGCTTCTGCGCGGCAGCAACAATCGCCATAATTGTTGCATTATCGTCGATGGCAGCTTGATCTGCTTTGGCAGTTTCAGCAGCTTGCAGGAGGTTGGTAAACTCACCTAGATCTGGCGCGGCGCGGCTCAGCAACGTTTCCTGCATGGCTGTGTATGTGCTTCCAATAGCACACACCAATTGGAGAGCGATGAAGTAATTGACGGGCTTGTTCTGCAGGTCGCACTCAGTGGCTGCCCGTCTAAGGCGACAGAGCAGCTCTGTAGTTGTTTCTCCGGGTAGCTGTCTGATGGAGGTGAACTCTTTATAGGCCCTGACTGCAGACCGTTTCACTTTGAACAGCTTACTGAGTGCTTCTTTGTAGTCATGGTGGCTTGTTGTTGCTCGATCCAGACCAACACTGTCCCTGAATCTCTCGAACGCCTGAGGCCCGAGGCGACTGGTGATGGCGCTGTTGAGCTCATGGTCTGTCATGTGAACGCCCTCCTTCATCTCTTGTTGCTCGATCCACAACTCCATCTCCGATATGAAGTTGGTCCATGACCTTGGTTCTGGACTACCGACAGGCCAGAATGGTTGGACGTCTGGAATGTTCCAGGCCCTTCTTGCTTCCCTCTGCACCGGGTTGGCTGGTCCTGGATTCTGCCGCTGCTCCCGATCAGTCATTGCCACTTTTTCGTTACCACTTTTTCGTTACCACTTTTTCGAATTTGGCGCTGATCGACTGGCTGGCTGGTTGTCTTGCGCTAGTCGCCGGTTGCGTGTATCGGCGTCCCAATAAACGGTACCCTTTGACTACAGCGCTGGGTCGGCTTTGATCGGCGTCCCGGTCTTGCGTCGGCCCCGTTGGTGAAAACAGGCAGCAGCGATCGGCGGTTGTGACGAATGATGGCGCGATTTAGGAACAGTATCCCAGACTGAACCAGATCGCGATAAGTACTGGATACGGCGATGACACGCAGTGTCCAAACTGCACCCCGATGGCTTGGCAGTAGGTGGCAAAAATTGTAGTGACCGACAGCTGCGAATTGACTACTCCGGCGTCGCCAATGACACGGTGGGCACGAGTGGTTGTCGGCGCGTGAGTGTAGTTCGGTTTTGCTGCACGGTGCTAACAAGCCATAGAGCAGAAGGGACGGCCGTATTTTAATAACAAATAGAAAGAGTAACGAACGGCTACACGCAGAGAGGGTACAATTACACACACACTGGCCGGTAGCGGACCAGTCTCGCTAACCTGCCAGTTACAGCAGAGATGTTTTACACCAGAGGGGTGACAGCCTTGTGGACACACCG
Source organism: Sabatieria punctata (assembly GCA_030248155.1). Classification (NCBI taxonomy): domain Eukaryota; kingdom Metazoa; phylum Nematoda; class Chromadorea; order Araeolaimida; family Comesomatidae; genus Sabatieria; species Sabatieria punctata. Next base: position 104,259 of record JASANB010000605.1, on the reverse strand, counting down.
CTCTATGATAATATCACTCGCACCTAAAACGCTTAAGCAAATACGCACTCATACACGCACTCACACGACAGAGTTTTTTTTTATACGACCGCCTCCCCCCCCGCCCCCAGCAGTTTCTCCCCCCCCCCTCCCGTTTTTCGGAGAAAATTTCCTCCACCACAACGGTTTTTTCTTCTTTTTTTTGCGACCATACATTTTTTCTAAGATGCTACCAGATTTTCCACACGAATTCAAGGCCAAACTCATTTTTCTGTTCTTTTTTTATTTATTCTTCTTTTTGCGACTCATAAAATTACTCATAAAATCGGAATCATAAATATGAGTGCGCGCAAAACTTTGTGAAACCGACTTTATGAGGACTCATACTATGAGCTCATATTCTCATAACTCATAAAATCATAATTATGAACGTTTTATGAAATCGGCCCCTGGTCTTATAACTGGAAAATGCCCAAATTTAGGGTCACTTTTTGGCGCCATTTTGAAGACCATGGTCTTATAACTGGAAAATGTTATTTCCCTTAAAAAAACGGATTTTTTGCCGAACATTCAATTGATCTTGACGTAGATGGTTGTTTGTGGTTGCCGCCAAAAAGTATTTTACTTGGCTCGGCAAAAACCGGCGTTCAAAGCGGCGTAGCTAGCCCCAGCTTGTTTGAGTGTTTTTTAACTTGCTCGGGGCAATAAACGGCCTGACAGGTCATGCATTTGATCGTAAATGGCAGTTTATTCTGGACGAAATTTCTAATTATGACATAATTGCTCTACAAGAAATTCATAAACCGTCTCCAGAACTGAAAGCAAAACTTGAACGTGCCTATTTGGGCAAAATACAGTATAGATAAAAAAAATGTCCCATCGCTTTTTCGGCCTTCACTCAAACGTTTCGTTCTCAGTCACTTCTTTACCGATTTGGCTCAAATTTTCAGCAAAAATTAACAACATGGTTGGCTAAATATTCTGCAAGTGTGGTGCCAAAATTCCGACTCATACTGGTTTTATGACCCGAAAACTAAGAATGAGGGTGGTCCACGCAAATTTAATTTTTTTTCGGTAATACAAGGAGTACAGGCCTGAAACTTGCAGGAATGATTGATGTTGCTATTGGGCACAACATACTAAGCGGGCAGCCCTGTAGCTCAAAGGGCACTAAAATTGGGGAATTTCAAAAACATGACGAAATGTGACTTTTCTTCGTAAAACCGGCAAAATGACGATTCTAAAGATTTTCAATTTTCAAAAAACGCTGCAGGGATGGTTACTATGGTGTGGAACAGAGCTTAAATATCAGGTTCATTTATTTGTCGAACTTCCTGCTATAATCTATGTTGATTAACAACAGATTCAGTGCTTTGATTCTAGAAGGTGCAGATTTCTTAACTATGGGATTTTCACTCATGTTTTTGAAATTCCCCCATTTTAGTGCCCTTTGAGCTACAGGGCTGCCCGCTTAGTATGTTATGCCCAATCGCAACACCAATCATTCCTGCAAGTTTCAGGACTGTACTCCTTGTATTACCGAAAAAAAATAAATTTGCGTGGACCACCCTCATTCCTAGTTTTCGGGTCATAAAACCAGTATGAGTCGGAATTTTGGCACTAAACTTCTTTGTAAAAGATCAGACCGTCAAGTTATTGAGCTGTACAGCTGTTCTCGACGGCACGGTGCAGTCTCTTTGTTTTGAGTACGGAAATTCTAAGTTTGAGCTTTAGAACGTGTATGCCTCACACCTGAACGGCCTAGACGTTTGGGCCGAACAGTTTTTAAGTCGCATTGAAAATTTGGAAAACTTGATAGTGATTGGAGATTGGAATGGTGTAGTAGAACCACTATTAGATAGACGTACAGGCGTCTTAACGGATGGCGACCGAAAGCTAAATTCAGTTTTTGATGAACTACAAAATGAATGTTTTCTGACGTATGGCGTGACCGTAATGGTACAGAGACCCTTCTCTCTGTCGGCTCCACAGCTGTGCCCCTGGCGAGGCAGTCCGGTTCGATATCGTTCCCGATCCTTTTGGCCGGACCGACTGTGCAGTCAACGTTGTTGGTTTTCCCTTCGATCACAGCTCTCCTGATTCTCGCTCTCCTACCATTCGTGACTCCAGATGATCGTCAGGCTGGGATGTGCCCATGGTTGGACGCTCGTCTGAGGGGGAGTGATGAAGGAGATTTATATTTAGCCTCATGACTGAGAAAACTTCTTTTTTCTATTTTTTCATAGCGATGATCGTCGTTTAAAAAGGGCTCCCATTCTGGGGTTTCCATCCCAATATTTCTAACTGTGCTTATTCTGTAGCTAGGGAAATGGTCAACCGATTTGACCTTGGAAACGAAGGTACGTCAGTGCGTAGCCTATAAATTTTATCGGAAGTTTTCTAATTGGGGGTTCCTGGGGTAATTGGCCACTCAATCGATGAAGAATGGCGACATGACTACAGCGCGTAATCTGAGCAAGCATGCAGTAATTGAGTGCTGGTGTGCTAATGTATAAAACAATAATCTAGAAGTGAAAGTCAGTTGTTTAATACCGCATTCGGTGATATTTGCTAAAGATTTACAATTAGGGTGCGCTGGTTTTACAGGATTTGTTCGGAGACCAAAACAAGTATCAGAGCTAAAAAGCTGAATATAGCATGCAGTAATTAGATTTTGATGTGTAAATAATAATAATCAAGAGATCGTCAGCAGTCAGTTGACGTCTGCGTTCAAAATTTGCAATTTGTGTGATCTCCGCAGCCGGTCTGGTAGGTCATAGAGATCTAGATACAGATGGAGCGATCACTTCATTTTACCTGTTACCCAATGTAGGCCAAATGCAAAATCTATTCTGAAGAAGTAGGCCAACGCGACAAGTTTTAACGTACTTCAAATATAATAAATTGACAGAAACACCAATATAGAAGTTGATAACGCAAACTCTAACATCCTGAACTGTAATTCATGACCAGAATACAGTAATGCTAATAATAAAGCAGTATATGAACCGTACAGTAACTTATCACACTCACTAATACACACAACCATTCTGCCGTTACTAAGTTGCGAAATGGAATAGAACCACACAGCTGACTCAACAGGGTCTTAACTTAGCAATCTATAGCCTGACAACTTGGTTTAATGGAACTAAAAGCTAGGCTTTTCATAAAGTTATTGCACATATAGTTAAAAACTTTGTTACCAGACTGTGGGCAAAGTGATGATTATTGATACAGCGAAGCTCAGTCACCAAAATATCCTGAATCTGGGAATCCTGCCCCAACAGACGCATCACAAACTCGGCGAACAGCTGGCGGTGACATAAAAGATCACATTTGCGTCTGAGCAAGCGACATCACCGGGCAGTTTTTCGAGCAGCGTAGAAACTGTTGCACTCAGCTCTTTCGCTTCGTCTGCAGTTCTTGAGTCGATTACACCATTAAAACGCTTATCCTTCAAGCCCTACAATGAGCACTTCGAAAATGTCAGCAGTGAAATTGCGCGGATCTTCTCATTCTCAAGCAGTTGGCGGAGACTGATATAATAGTTCCCTCCAGAGAGCTCTCGGTACCAAACAAACCGGGACTCGATAGGATCAGAAGAGAACTTTCCAAACATCACATAAGCGTAGCCCAATTCATCAAGACAGTATCTGAAATTTTTCTAGCATAACGTACTCGTACATTTTCACATGAGAGCATGAACGTCCATGTATTTTTAGTAAGGATGGAGTGCGTCCCGAAATTTTGGATGAGATTCAACCCACGATCGGTGTTATAAGTACTAACTATGCATGTAACACGGGCGAGACGTTTTACCAACCCCTCCGATTTTTCTGTAAAGAAATTACTAAAATTGATTACCAAAACATGTGGAGCTAAATCGCGGACCCGGTGCTGGTTTTTATTTCGGAAAACGATCGGAGCAGTGGCGTATCCAGGATTTCGGAAAGGGGGTGGTGTAAAATTTTAAAAGTGCCTGGTTGGGCCGCTGTCCGGAGGGCCTGTTTTCATAAATTAAAAGAACCCCTAGATACGCATCAGTATAGGCTAGCACCAGAGGCCCTGTTAAAGCAAAAATAACCCCTAGATACGCATATCAGCATAAGCTACGGTCCGGGGAGGGTTGCCCACCCCTCAACTTGGGCTCCACCCAACCCACCCACCTGAAGCCGACTTTTGTTCCTGACCTGACCCCGCACCCACCAAAATCGCCGACATCCCCCAAACATGCAGGACCACCATACATGAGCCGCGGGGGGTTCGGGTGCGGTTTACCCCCTCCCCTCGCCGGCCAATACCTCCACCTCGGTCGTCCATACCCTCCCCTCGCCCCACCCCTCCCGGAGGGAGAAAATTTTCGCTCCCCCCGAGGTCTCTATACCCCCTCCGGATTTTTCCGGCCCATGTATGAGGACCACCCCCAAATTTTCGGATTTTGACTACCCCAACCCATTTTTCCGGCCTATGTATGGTATGGACTAGTCGGAAATACATAAGTGCAGACTCACATTTAGCACTTTCTCTGCAGTTCGGTAACCTGTGTTGCAACCGGGAACAACGCACGTGGTTGGCATTGCGGACTAGCCCTCGCCGCTGACACGTCATTAATCTGTAAATACATGACCGTATTCCAACCAGTTTCAAGAAGACAACAAGAAAATTAAATGACAAAATTGGAAAGAGGCTCGCTCACAAGAAAACGAAAACTAAAAGGCAGTACGTATTCGATATGAGCGATAGCTGCCTATCGATCGAACGAAGGAACTTTTCTATGTACCAACAAGGAAACCAAGACCATCTTATCATCATCATCATTAAAAGTTTTTTTAACTGAGACAAAAAAAACACTAATCAACCCGTCATCACTAGGGAACGACCGGAACCGGATTTTTGGGTCCGATCGGAATCGGAATCGGAATCGGAACTCAAGTACAGTTCCGAATCGGAATTTTTCGGAATCGGAACTTTTTAGAAAATCGGCATAAAATTTTGGAATAACCTGTTTCTGGCAAAGAAACAGTGTTTACGCAACCATCCTTTACAATTCCATGCAAACATCCAGTACAAATCACCATAGATTGGTAAATTATACTTTAAAAACAATTATTCAACGTTTTCAGTGGAGTGCGCGAAGTGCGAACTGGTATTGGGTATTGGGTGTATTGTGGTGTTTTCCAGGTATTGGTATTGGGTAGTGGGTTTTTTATGCCCCAATACCCAATACTAATTAGGACCTATTAAAATCGCTGTTAAACTGAAAAACTGACCTGAAAAAAATCGAAAAGGTTGACGAATGGTTACATACAGTACAGTAGGTATAGAAAGCCGTTTTTCCGTTAATAAACTAAAGGTGAAGAATGTCTTATACATCAGTAATTAGTGCAATTTCTCTGTTCTTATCCAAGATTTTTTATTTATCGCTTTTCTAATTAGTACACCAGTAATTACCGTAGTGCAATTTATCTGTTCTTATCTAAGATAAACGTTTGTTGAAATTGAATTGAAAACTCAATTGAAATTTCTCATTTTAGTGATACAGAATGTATTAGTATTGTACCCAGGGGGTGCGGGTCTAGTACACCCCTTTCCTTCCAGTGGAGTAAGAAGAAAAAATCCGTTGAAAATAAGAAACACTGTAATACAGTAGATCATGTACGGACTAACACTGTTAAATTCTGCTTATTTTACCCTCCAGAACGACCTCTAAATGCTTTCTTAAAGGCTAATTTTTCAAAATATATTGCCCTAGTTGGACAATGGCCCAACCAAGCCTTTTTAATCCCTGTGACAGAAATCCTGTGTGTGTACACCACTGGAATGTACCTTTTCACTGAAATGCAATTTTTGGCTCAGTGACGCAAGTATTGGGCATTGGGTATTGGGGTTCTCAGGTATTGGTATTGGGGTATTGGGTTTTTCAGGTATTGTTCGCACTCTAGTTTTCAGGCTTCAAGTGACTTCTGTCGCCTTCAGAAATGTGTTTTGCCACTTTAAACGTCCATTCACTGGCTTTGATCAAAATATTTTAGGCGTTTGAAGACTGCCGAGTGCTTCAGACTCAGTGCCTCCACAAACGGAGTAGTGCTAACTTTTATTTTTTTACTTAGTGGGATTACAGTAGGTTGTGGGTTACTAAACTACGCAGATTGTCGATTGCACAGCAAAGAAGACACGCAATTACGCAAGAAATGGTGTTTGATTTCCTGAAAATTTAGCAAAAGTTCCGAAAAATTCCGAGACCTCTGAGTTCGGAATCGGAATCGGAATCGGAACTGCCAGTTCCGATCGGAATCGGAATCGGAATTCCGGTCGTTCCCTAGTCATCACTAAAAAGAATGGTGGAAGCAAAGAAAGGAGAGAGGCCGCCCAAAGAAGGGAGGAAACAAAGAATGAAGGAAGAGAGGCCGCCTGCTGACAAACACAAAACAAAACACACTGGCGGCCCACCGGCCGCAGCAGTGGCTGGCAGCACAACAGCAGCGACGAGCAGCGGCCAGCAACGACGACGGTAGGATGGCTGACAATGATAACAGCCGAAAAGCAAAAAGGCAGTAAAAGTTACCTAAAACGAGGTGATATCTGTACCTATGCCAGATAGGCAGAAAGGAAAGCTGAGCATGTTATCGTCAGTCTGAGGAGAAAAGACACAAAATTATCTTATCTGGGAAAAAACGAACAGCAATCGACTTGCTACTAACTAAAAGAAAGCTAGACTGCCTGCTGCCAAGGCGGAAAACAAACACACTGCCAGGCGCCAGCCTACTATGGCCTACAACGGGGAACGCGTCAATCGCCTGTTGGCGCAACTGAAACCTCCATGTTATATCTAGAACCATACATGTACTAGGGGGGGTTGGGGGGGTTACCCCCCCTGCTGGAAAGGCCAAACCCCCCCTCACCCCCCCCCCGAGACAGGTTAAGGGACCCCTCCCCCTGACCAAAAAATACAAGTACTAGTAGTGGCTCCAGTATTAACAAACTGGATCAGAAATCACTAATTTTTAGCCTAAAATTCACTTGAAAAGCCTTTGGAAACCGAATTTGGCGTTTCCACTGCTGATATTTAAGAAAAATCGGTGTTTTTGGAAGCTCTTTTTGTCATTTTTTGCTTGTTTTTAGCTTTAAAACGCTATTTGGCAGCTTAAAATAGCGATTTTTAGCGTCCTTACTGAGAAAAACGTGCTAAAAACGCATTTCTAGGCGTTTTGGAGCTTTTTGAAATTTGGGACCCCCCACCTGGGCGAAACCCCCCCTCGACCCCCCACCTGAGGAAACCCCCCCCCTACCCCCTCCCCCCAGGTCGGCCCGGAGCTGTTACATGTATGTCTAGAACTCTATGGGTAGGTACGGTAGGTGGCATGAATGAATGGCGCGTATACAAATCGCCTCCCCAGAAAAACGGAAACGGTGAGGACGTGCGGTATGCTGTGATACACAGTGGTACACCAAGTTTTGCGGGTTTTCCAATGTCACAAATCGCCTCCCCGAAAGTAGGAAAGTTGGAAAATCGCAAGTTACATCATAAGAGAAGGGGAATAAGCAGTACTAAGGGCAAAATGAAGAAAACTAGCGCAACAGCTCATGCTGGAAACGATTGTTTGTCGCAAAATTGTTTCATTTAATAAGTGGAAATAAAAAAATCTTACTTTATGCAAGTCCATCCCCTGGCAAGCTAAAGCTGAAGAACTCGTATTCTGTGGCCTTACGCACAGACTCCCTTTGCTTTCCAATCCCACGATGCTACCCATTTATCTACTTGTCATCACTGCACTGCCCTTCAGTGGCCTGACAACAAATATAAATCAAAAATAGATTTGGAGCCGCGTTTATGACTGTAAATAGGGTTATTTTTCTTTGAGCATAGATTTCAGAAGTCGATTTCTAAATTGCAGGCATCGTCAGTACGTAGTCAAAGTGATGACCAAAAGCACAAATCAGTTAAACTTAAAGTAAAAGCAAGCACCGTTAAATATTTATATGTAAAATGCATGAGCATCAAATATCTGGCAATTTATAATCTAAATTCGAAAATGTAACAAGAACATTAAAAACGAAGTATCACAAATGACTAAAACTGTACCTACATCATACATACTGTATCACAACAGAAAATCCAAACGGTTGGTGTTATCTTGTGCGGAAAAAGATAGGTAGGCACAAAGCTGCCTCCAGTGCTATATATCAGCCTGTAAGTGAAGTTTGCGAAATACGTGCATGCATAGTGCATGTAAGTGCTCAACTGCTGTTAGAATAGACACTTGTGCAGCTAAACTGTGACAATCAGATGAGATGAACGCAGCAAAAGCGCAGACGAAAACTCTGCAATCATAGCCATTCTTTTGTGGTGGAACTTTTGGAGAGACATATGAGTCGATTGTGATGGCGGGATCTCATACCGCTGCCGAATTGCCGGCGTTACGGATATGCAAATTTTTTTTGCATAAGGTGATGTTGGTTGTTATTGTGCATGTTTTCCTAATTTCCAAATTGTTGGGAAGCATTTTCCATTTTTTTATATTTTCCATTTTCCAACTTTCCAACTTGTTGGGAGGCGATTTGTGCCCGCCCGTGAATGAATGAATGAAAAGAGTTACGGTAGTTTGGCCCAAACGAGAACGTATTGTTCTGGTTGTGTGCATTTAGCACAGAGGAGTGGTAAGATTATTAAAATGACCTAATATGGAGGCGGTGGAGATCGGGGGCGTGCGACTGCGCCGGCGACCGATCGCCGATGTGGTGCAGGAGCTGGACGTGTTCCCCAAAGTGACCGAGGACGTGAAGGAGGAGAAGAGAACTGCCGGTGGATTGAGTCAGCTCTCTCTTTCTTTCTTCTTTCTACAGGGTGTCTCAAACCTGAAAACAGTTCTTTTAGCTAGGGTAATACCAAATAGTGAGTGGTATTTTCTAAACCGAACAATACCAGGGTTAGGCTAGGGGGGAATCAGGGAAGGTCAGAAATGGACTATATATTAATTAATTAACTTTTTGACTATACGACTCTTATGACCCCACCCAGACCATCGAAAGCTGGTGACAGCGAGTAGGTAAACTGTGAACCGACTGGATCTGCCTAAGCACCGAAGCCGCTCCAAAGCATGCCACGTTGGAGGAGAAGATCAACGCCGTCAGGAGTTGTCAATGGAAAGGAAACCAACTAGGCCTGGGGGCCTCTCTCACACCAAGAGCACACCAAGTGGACGTTGGGAGCCGACATCACCATGACATCAATGCGCCAGGCACTCTCTTAGTACCTAGCGCCCAACAGCATGGCTAGAGTGGCTGGCAGTGATAGAAGCGAAACGTCCGAGATGACGAATCATGGTGATGGCGAAATGGGTCACACCGTGCGCACAGGCGGCCAGAATAGTGACGGACTATTTTATGCCATAGCCAGTGCAAGAGAGTGATAAACTGGCAGTCTAGCTGACCAGTGGCTCAACAGTTACAATAACCTAGTTACAAGCCGCCACAATTTACATAAGACAGGTAGGTGCGGTATCATAAACTCAGCCTACTACATGTAGCATCAACACTCCTCCTTGATGCCGCAATAATAAACACACACAAATAAGAAAACGAGATACAAGATGCAATCTACTGAATCTGGAAGTAGAGAACCAATTACTTACAGAAAGACAAAAATATTGCAATTTACATAGCTAATGTACTATCCCGTATAAAAATAGGTGACACACCGGCAGAATGAAGTGATTACACAGACACAACACATCACAGACCAAGTGTTTACAAACACAAGTCTTCCACCGGCAATTGTTGTGACTGGGCTGAAAGTGCACTGGTGACACAGGCCGCTGCTGCTTCTGAACTGGACGAACCAGGCAATTCTGACTCAACTGCCCAAACTGCTGGAACTCCACCCACTGCTGGCACTCCTGGCTTCGTGACTGGTTGCCGAACCATCCCTGGTACACCTTGTTTCCTCAGAAACTCCAGCTGGAATTGAGGTCCAGCTGCAACGCGCTTATCCTCCTCCTGCTCAGGCAGCTGAGGTACAGCAATGCGCTCCTCCTCCTCCTCCTGCTGTACTGGGCAATGAGCTGAAACAGACATGACAGCACGGCAGAAGTTAGACACACTAACCGGTTTACCAGCTGGGGTCCCTACACGTGAGGGACATCCGGAACCAAGCGAGATGGGTTGTTTTTGTATCTGGTCACCACCATCATGCGACCAACCAAGGCGATCAGAGGAGACGGTGTCTACAAAAGTGGGATCAGCCTTCAAGCACAGGCATCACGATACCTGACCATTCCAGGCCCCTACTGTCTGTTGAGAGGGCATCCATTCTGCGTGACTGTAGAAGCAGCAATGCCATCCGACTGAAGTCCAGACACATCCTTGTTGCTGGTAGCATTAACCACACATGCAGAACTAGCCACCTTGGCACTCGGAACAAAAGTACCGGAAATGGTCCAGGCATCAGAAAGACAGACACGGCTGCAGGACAACGTCATCTGAGACACACAGGAATCGAGTGGGATCGCACAACGGCTAACATGGGAGTGCGCCGCACGCATCCTCGTCTGACTCCTCATCTACCATTGCTGTAGCCACCAGCCTCATCATTGCACCTTGCCATGGCTGCGTCTGGCGTCACCACCGCTCTTCACACGCACCGCACCAAGCAGACTATGCCGAAGTTTTGAAGTTTCGGGATGTACCTCAGTAAACAACACAAGAATAAAGCCGAGGGACTGGGCCCATAACCTGTCACAGCATGCGTACAGGCGGCCAGAATAGTGATGGACTAGTTTATGCCATAGCCAGTGCAAGAGAGTGATAAACTGGCAGTCTAGCTGACCAGGGTTGCCAGGTTGGGGGTTTTACCCCCAAATCTGGGGGTATTTTGCCACCATTTGGGGGTGAAAATTTCATGTGGGGGTTGGGGGTACAAATCTGGGGGTATTTGGAAATTTTTTGGGGGTTGGGGGTATTTTAGGGGAATTTGCTAAAATTTAGGGGATTTTTTGGGGGTTTCGGGATTTTTGAGAATTTTCTTCTTCAGACTAATGATCGAATGTTATTTTTTACCAGTGATGAATCAAAGTTCAACACATTGTTTGAAAAAATGTAATGTCATCGATCTGTCCACAAAAAATAGAGGTATGACATGCTCAATTCTGAAGAACTTTTTTGAGGAACTTTCAAAACTCTACATTAGAAATTCTTTTGCAACAGTGAAAAAATTGGAAATGTTGCGTGGGTACGCGGCATTATATAGAAATGTATATTTGAATCAACGTGAAGTAAACTAAAACCGTGTCATAACTTGAAACAAGGTTTTAGAAAATTTCATCCATAATTCTGTAGTTTTCTTGCAGTTTGATGCCTGGTCTGATCGTAATTTGAGCGATTTGTTACAGAATTATAATTTACAATTTAGTTGTACATACATTACATGTAATAAATTTATTTCTTTCTTTTTCTCACTATATCTATCTGATGCTGGAATGTGAAGTTCAGCTTCCATCAGCTCTAAAAGTACATTTTAATTCTGGGGGGGATTTTTGGGGGTATTTTGAAAATTCTGGGGTTTTCTGGGGGAATTTTTTCTCTGATTTCTGGGGTTTTTTGGTCTGCAGACCTGGCAACACTGTAGCTGACCAGTGGCTCAACAGTTACAATAACCTAGTTGCAAGCCGCCACAATTTACATAAGACAGGTAGGTGCAGCATCATAAACTCAGCCTACTACTTGTAGCATCAACAAAATGGACCTGAAACTTTGTGTTCCGAATTTCATGCCATTTGTTTGCTGAAACGAGAGCCAAAAGAAATGTTTCAATATTTTGACACACCCTGTATTTGTTTCCTCATCTCTTCTAAATCTATGTCTGTTTTCAGTATCTGTGATCAGCTTTATGCTAATTTCTTGGCTAGTGGTTGGGGAAGTGCGTTACTACATGCAGAAACACTATCATTACAAGTTTCTAGTCGACACTGAATTTAACAAGTATAGTAGCTAAGCCGAATATAGGTGAAAGGTGGCCCAGTAATTATTTGGCCGTCACTCAAACCATTCGTTTTCAGTCAGTTTTTTGGTTTGGTTCAAGTTATCGGCGTCTATTAATGAAAGCTTGGAGTACCTACTATAAATGTTTGGCACAAAAGTTTTAACTTGTTGTGGTTCTGTCGACCAGAAATTAGTAATCAGGGTTGTGTACGGAAATACTAATTTTTTGAGTAGTTTTGAGACAGACACGGGGTAAAATTTTCGGCTGGGGGTGGTTTCCGAATAAGCGGGGGTTGCGGCATCTGAAGGGATGGTAAGCTAAACAGTCCGATGGTCAGTCAGACCTGGGGGGGGGATCCGGAAAAAAGCCTATTTTGCCTTAAGTAACCGAAAACTTTCTCCCTCAGGGGAGGGGGTATGGGCCGGTGAGGGGTACGGGTATACCCCGGCCCATGTATGATTAAAGGGTCACATGTGAGGCAATCACCGAGGACGAACCCCTGTATGTGTCTAACTCTTAGTGCATGGCAGGCAGAGCTGCTACCAGTACACCACAGTCGCAGACAACGTTCGAGCAAAATCGATCAAGAACTAACTGGGAAGGAAAGGAATGGTTTGAGTGAAGGTCAAAAATAGATGGGACATTTTTAGCCTACACTGTATTTGTGCCACCTAAAGTCTGTTAAAAAAAATAAGTGACCTGGCGGTTTTTTGCAAATAACTTTTTTGGAAGGCCTCGGAGCGACTTCAGCCTCATAACCGAAGTTGTAGACAAGGTTGAGCTCCGGTCTGCGGTTAATGCTAATCTGCGCTACGTTTACTCTGAGCGCTAATTTGCGCAACGTCAAAAATGAGCTTTTTCCTAATTGCGATGAAAATGAGATAACTGCAGAATTTGATTCTAGAGTCCTTGGTGACTCCAATGATGCTTCCGTGACGTGTCTAGGCCAAACCGATCCGGAGATATGGCCGTCAAAGTTTGCAAAAATCGCGAAAATGGCGTTTTTTTGAAAATTTCACCAAATAGGGGGAACTTAGTCAGACCGATGGATTTGCCTGAAACGTCTGAATGGGGTATTCTTGACCGCCGGAATCAATTCTGACTCATCCCGACCCTGTAAACCTCACCCTGATACCGTAATTCGGCTTCCAATAACTTTAACTTTAACTTTTTCAACACGAAGATAGCGTTGTTAAAAACAAACACAGTCCAACCAATCACTTGGCCGGACAGAAGGAGGTAGGCTGGGCCGATTGACCGGCATAAGGGGTGGTGCAGCTTCAAGAAAAACGATTTTGTACTGTAACACAAATTTTACAAATTTGCATGTTAGAAGTGGCAGTGTTGTAATGGTAGACGTTTGCAAATGCCTAAAAAGTGATTGCGGATGCTTATAATGGTATTGGACTGCTCAATCTCATATGGCCACCTCACTTTATTAGCCGAATTATGGTATCAGGGTGAGGTTTTCAGGGTCAGGAAGTCTCAGAATCGATTCCCGCGGTTAAGAATACCCCATTCAGGAAGTTTCAGGCAAACCCATTGGTCTGTCTAAGTTTTTCCCCTATTTTGCGAAATTTTCAAAAAACGCCATTTTTCGCGATTTTTGCAAATTTTGGCCGGCCATATCTCCGGATCGGTTTGGCATAATTCTGCAGTTATCTCATTTTTATCGCAATTAGGAAAAAGCTCATTTTTGACGTTGCGCAAATTAGCGCTCAGAGTAAACGCAACGCAGATTAGCATTAACCGCAGACCGGAGCTCAACCTTCCGATCCGATGTGCCTTACGGCCTGCGATCAGACTCGAGGTCCATTTCGCTTCCCTGTGATTCGTCATCTTGGACGTTGCCCTTCTTTCACTGCCAGCCACTCCTAGCCATGCTGCTGGGTGCCGGTCACCATGAGGGCGGCCAGGCGTGTCGATGCCATGATGCTGACAGCTCCCGACGGCCGGGGCTCCCCGGCATAGTTGGTTTCTCAGACAGCTTCTGACATCGTAGATGTTCTTCCCAACGCGGCATGCTTTGTGGAGCGGCTTCGGTGCAACGGCAGATCAAGTTGGTTCCCATTTTACCTACTCGATGTAACCAGCTTTCGGTGGCCTGGGTGGAGTGTTGTGCCGACGACCAACTCTTTGCAGCAAGAAACTTGCCGCACCGAGAGGATGAACCACTACAACCGCTAGGGATGCAGGGGCCGCCTTGACTCAGAAGCAGCGAGCTACCCACTGAGCCAACGACGCGGCGAGCTCGACCTTTTCTACAACTTTGGTTACGAGGTTCAAGTCGCTCTGAGGCCTCCCAAAAAGTTATTTGCAAAAAACCGCCAGGTCGCTTATTTTTTGAACAGACTTTAGTTCTTGTTTCTTTGACTGTGATGATTATACTAATTAGCTGATCTTCAGAACCATGAAGCTGGATGTTGACCTAGTGGTTAACATGCCATGCAGCATGATTGGAGCAGACGTTGTGGGTCTGACCGAAGAGTCCATAAGCCTTAACCCTTTTGCTAACATGCTCAGACAGGATCCAACACGGTTTGAACTGTCAGAAACTGAACAAGTTTACTGGGATATACTTAGAGAGGCACAGGTACACTCACTACTGAAAGAACCTTAGTACATTATCATACATGAATAAATCTTTTGAGGCCTGGAAACCCTCCTTTGGACCATTTTCTATTCCACCCCTCCAATTTTTCTGGTTAAGTCCTATCTGGTTTTTACCCAAATCTGAAATTTATAATCAACCCCAACCTTTTCAACCCCCCTTGAGGGACAACCTGGCACATATGACAAATGCATTATATACCATATTTTGGAGTTGAGCTGAGTGCCTGAATCTCACATAAAAGACATGAAATTCATTCACAAAGCAACACTACAAGGCAGTTTAGCAGAATGACTTCAGAATCAAATGTCGAAGCCGAGTTCCAGTGCGCAGAAGTACCAGAGTCTGGAGCAGTTGTCTTTCGTCGGAACCAACGTTCTAAAATCACTTCAAAGAGCAGCCGATCAAAAACAAAAGGAAGAATCCAAGAGGTTACATAGAGACCGGCCGGAGTCTCAGGGTGGAATCAGAATTATGTTTGGAATGGGGGGCAACGGAGCTGTCCAAGTGGTATCTGGAGGCGGCGGATTCGGTGGATTGGGCGATATTTTCGATTTGCTGCATGGTTAGCATACATGTACATGTGACGTGACAGTCATCGCCGGAGGGCAGGAGGGTGGTGGGTCTGGCACCGACCTGAGGGTCGGAGCCCAAATTGTAAGGAGGGGTTGGCATTAAGAACGCTCAAAAATTGTTAAAAATCGCTAATTTAGGCTCTAATACGGCTGAAAAACGCTGTTTTACAGACGATTTTAGCAATTTCAGTGTCTTGTACAGACTCCTGCACTGGACGGACCCCTGTTGCATATGCATACTCAGGGTTCATATGGGTCAGGAAAGTCAGGGAATTTCATGTCTGGTCAGGGAACATTAAGGGTTTTTCGAAATTTTCTCATCCTGTTTGGGCAGCGGCCCAGATTGGGGCTGTTCTAACGTGCATGCGCCGGGGGGTTGCCCACCCCCTACTTGGGGTCGACCCCCCAACCACCCCACCCACCAACCTGAAGCCGACTTTTGTTCCTGACGCCACCCACTAAAATCGCCCCAACCCGACTTAGGTCAGACCCACCGGATGGGTACTCCCCCCGAGACGATTTTGCTGACCCCTCCCAGTCCCACTCTGATTTTTCTGGAAAGTAATTTTTTGAGCAAAGTTTTGCGATTTTTTGCTATTTCAGACTCAAAAATTGCCAAAATCGCCTGTAGAACAGCACTTTTTAGCTGTATTTCAGCCCAAATTAACGATTTTCAACCGAAACCCCAAGCCCCCTCCCCCTTCTGCGGTTGACCTGTTAAATGTATGGTTCTAAACGTTCAGAAATCGCAAAAAAACGCAATTTTTGGCTAAGAATCGTCAAAACTGGCTAATTTGGGCTGTTTTACTGGCGATTTTGGCAATTTTGGTGTCCGAAATTCTAAAAGTTTGTGAAAATTTGCTGAAAAAAAGCCAGAAAAATCGGACGAGATCGGATTGATCGCCTCGCGGAGATTTGGCCTAAGTCGGGTGGGGGGCGGCAGCAGACATGGGCTAGCGTTTCGGCTGATGGGTGTAGAATTTTCAATTCCTGAGGGGGGTAGGAGCGCCTGGGGGGCTGAGGGGGTGGTAAGACAAAAGGTCCGATTCTTGGCTAAAATCAAGGTTTTTGGCCTATTTTTTCAATCAAATAAGTTAAAATACGCTATTCTGACCTAATTTACACCAAATCCAGGCATATTTTTATCGTAATTTTCTATGCAAAATTCTTCCAAAAAATTCCTTAGGGGGTAGCGGCCGGCTGAGGGCGGTAGGTCAGAGCCTGAGTGGCCAACTCCCCCTCAAACCCCCCTTTGCCCATATCTGGGCGGCAGACCTTGTGTTTTGTGTGATGAGCTGTGCTGTTTAGGCGGTGGTCCCGGTGCGGACTCCGGGTCGGCCTGCAGGGTCCACGGTCAGGTGCCGGTTCACAAAGTGGCCGGTACGTTGCACATAACTCCAGGCAAAACGTTGCCTTTAATGGGCGGCGGCGGCGGGCACGCGCACCTCAACATTATGGGCAGTGAAGCCTGTGAGCGACAGAACTTAATTTTTTTTCAATAATCAATTGTTCTAATCACTTCTTTATAGCCTATAATTTCTCGCACAGAATCGAGAGGTTTTCGTTCGGACCTAGAATTCCCGGACTGGTCATGCCCCTAGCCGGGACGGAAAAACTTTCTAACGAGCGTAAGTCTTTTGACTGGAAGAGAAATACATAGGTAAATACAATAGTTGCAACTTGGCTCATTTTCAGCTGGTGCGGTAGGTAGAACCTCCTTATGAGACGTTTTTGGTGTACCAACAAACATACATGTAACAGGTCATCCGCCGATGGGGGAGGGGGTTGGGGGGGTCTGGCGCCGGCCGGGGGGGGTCTGAGCCAAAATTTTGGGGGAGGGGGGTGGGCACTTAAAAACGCTCAAAAATCGAAAAAATCGCAATTTTTGGGCTAAAAATCGCCAAAAATCGCTAATTTGGGCTGAAATACAGCTAAAAAGTGCTGTTTTGCAGGCGATTTTGGCAATTTTTGTGTGTGAAATTGTAAAAAATTGCACAAATTTGCTCGAAAATTTACTAGCCAGAAAAATCGGAGGGGGGGGGGCGGTGAAATCGTCTGGGGGGGTCCCCATCCGGGGGGGGGGTCTGGCCTAAGTCGGGTGGGGGGAGACTGTTACATGTATGTCAACAAAATTCCTATGCTAAACTACTATGGATAGAAAACGGCCATAAATGTATAGCGGCACAGTTGGTGTAGTGGTTTAGGCCGCAAAGCCACTGTGCGATTGCTCGTGCGTTCATCCATCCACTCGGCGGGGCAAGTTTCTTGCCGCAAAGAGTTGGTGGTCGGCACAAAACCCAACCCAGGCCACCGAAAGCTGGTGACAGCTAGTAGGTAAACGGGAACCGACTGGAGCTGCCTAAGCACCTAAAGCTACAATACCAACCACGCATGTGTTGGGACAAACGGAACGGGGACAGCTACCTCTGAGACCCGACCAGACTGACACCGAGCAGAGCATGTGTTTAGGCTAGTAGTGAAGGCAGCAAAGGAAGGGCAGGATGTGGGTGTGCGTGTGGCCTAACGGCCCCGCCCGGACAATCCATCCTTAAATGGATGGCACGTGTGTTGGACACCAAGGGGTAATAAGTAGTAGACACCCCGCCCATTTATGGCAACCTTAGTGCATACATGTAACAGGGGGCATACATGGGCCGGGGGGTAAGGGGTATACCCCCTCGGCCGGCCATACCCCCTCCCCCCTTATTTAAGGTTTTTCGGGGGACCCCCCCAAGGTCTGCAACCCCCCTACCCCCCTCCGGATTTTTCCGGCCCATGTATGCAGGGGGTCTGGGGGCCCCCGGATCCCCCCGAGACGATTTCGCCGACCCCCCTCCGATTTTTCTGGCAAGTAAATTTTTGAGCAATTTTTTACAATTTCAGACACAAAAATTGCCAAAATCGCCTGCAAAACAGCACTTTTTAGCTGTATTTCAGCCCAAATTAGCGATTTTTAGCCCAAAAATTGCGATTTTTTCTATTTTTGAGCGTTTTTAGTGCCCTACCCCCATCCCAAAAATTTAGCTCAGACCCCCCAACCCCTCCTCCCCCCATCGGCGGATGACCTGTTACATGTATGCCTTAGTGTGAGTCTTTTAGATATGGATCTGTTCCAGTACTACCTGAAAATAGTTCCCACCAAAATCTACCATTCCGGAACTTTTGTCGACTCAGTTACTACAGCTTATCAGTACGCTCTCACCCACACGGTACTCCTTTATTCTATGCTCTTCTGTATGCTTCTATTACAGTAACCCGTCTACATCACTAGGGCTTTGGTATGTCTGTCTTCAGTTGGAAACATACTGGGCCGGAAAAATCCGGAGGGGGTCTGGAGATCTCTGGGGGTCCCAGGAAAAAGTTCAGAGAAACGCCTATTTTGCCTTTAATAGTCAGGCACTTAACGCCGTTTATGGTACCGACACCATATGGTACCCCCACGTTCGGCGACCGAGGTGGTAATGGTACACCTACCCATGGCCATGGCCTACGAAATCTGAACAGAGTGGTACCATATATACAAAATTCTCCTCAAAATTACTGAGGGGGTTGCGGCGGCCTGAGGGCAAGGGGGTACGTCACCCCTTTGCCCATATTTGGGTTTAGGTTTATTTTATTAGTAGTAGTTGCTTGATTGTTGACCATTTTGAAATCACTGACCTAGACGAACAGAACGTAATGGGCTGGTTTGTAGAGAATTTCCTCTTCCGAGTTTTCAGCGTCGCGCCATCCACCACTCGCGCGGTTCGCACGGAGTTCCCGGCATAAACTTCAAGTACGAACTCTCGTCGGTGATGATAGAAGTTCGCGAGAAGTACCGGTCGGTGTTCGAACTGTTGGTGCGACTCTGCGCAATCGTCGGCGGAGTGTTCGCAACTTCTGGCGTACTCAACAGTCTCTGGGCGACGTTGGTGTCCGTTCTGTTCTGTCGGTCGACCAGTGGCGTTAGACCTAAGGACAGAAAAATCGGCGACAAATTTGATATGTGACAACTGTTCTTATTTATTTGTTCCTTTCGAAATCAGTCTGATGAACACTTGGTTCGACTATTTATTTGCTTGGTCTGTTTTTGTTCTGTTCTTCAGCGCCGATTCAATGCAAGTTTGTTTGGAGATCAGGCGAACAAAATGTTTAGTGTTCGCCTAAGTTTCAAATGGTGTTCGGCTGTCACCGTTGTCTGTGATCAAAGAATTCGGAGAAAATTGAATGTAGAAAAACTGTTCCTTTTTGTTTGAGATCGATTCTTGGTACGATCTTGTTGAATTTTGCTTGTTGTTCTGTGCTTGATAAATTTTTCTTGGTTGAGGCAATGTTCTTGATTAAGATTTCTGGTTCAGACCACCAAAGTTACTCGGATTTTCCAACAGTTGGAGTTTGTTGTGCATTGTTCGGCCTTTTGATTTTTCGAGTTTAGAGCGAACTGTGGGCTATACTGCACAGTAATACCATGTAGCTTTGAAGGAAAACTTTATTTTTTAGCTTTAGGTTCCTTCAAATGTGGCGTTTCTGCTGCTGTTATTAGATGCTTGTCTCAATTTTCAGGGTTCGTGCGGGACCTGGAAAGTCAGGGAATTTTTAAAAAGTTAGGGAATTTGGTGTCTGATCAGGGAAAAATTTGGCAGCAGCAGAAACATCTCACCGCCAAATAGTCCTGTTTATATACAACTACTTAAACCGGAAATTTCCCCTCTGAATACCGTTTAAATGGGTTTTACAAAGCCAATTTTTCAAAATGTTCCATCCTTGGTTGGTCAGGGAGTTTTGACTTTGGTCATGGAAAAGCCAGGGAATTTTGCTATCCAAAAGCCGCACGAACCCTGACTTTAGAAGAAGTTTTCTGCTGCGTTAGTGTTAGAGACCTTTTTTGGCATTATTGTTTCGTAGTTTCTAGCTTTTGGCTGCTTAAAATGCGCCTTTTACCCTTATTATTTTAGCGCGTCTAAACGGATTTCTAGGCTAATTTAAAAATCACCCCCACCTGCCAAACAAAGGCCCTTACACCCATACATGGGCCGAGGGGTATGGGGGGGTAAACCCCCTCCCCTCGGCGGCCAATACCACCCCCTCGGTCGTCCATACCCCCCTTGCCCCACCCCCCTCCTGGAGGGAGAAAATTTTCGCTTATTTAAGGCAAAATAGGCGTTTTTTGGACTTTTTTTTGCGGGGGACCCCCCTCCCGAGGTCTCCATACCCCCATCCGGATTTTTCCGGCCCATGTATGCTTACACCCCCGAGCCAGAACTTGTCACGTGTATGGTCAAATACCTTCTGTTAAGTATTGATTGTTCCATACATGTAACAGGTCATCCGCCGATGGGGGGAGGGGGTTTGGGGGGTCTGGCGCCGGCCGGGGGGTCTGAGCAAAAATTTTGGGGCGGGGGGGGGGAGCACTAAAAAACGCTCAAAAATCGAAAAAATCGCAATTTTTTTTGCTAAAAATTGCAAAAAATCGCTAATTTGGGCTGAAATACAGCTAAAAAGTGCTGTTTTGCAGGCGATTTTGGCAATTTTTGTGTGTGAAATTGTAAAAAATTGCAAAAATTTGCTCGAAAATTTACTTGCCAGAAAAATCGGAAGGGGGGGGGGTCGGTGAAATGGTCTCGGGGGGGGGGGGGGGGGGTCTGGCCTAAGTCGGGTGGGGGTAGACCCCCCTGTTACATGTATGGATTGTTCTGCGGTAGATATTGGAATTAAAACGGTGACCAAAACCTTAATAATTCTGGCATTTTTCGGGGGACCCCCCCCCGAGGTCTCCAACCCCCCCTAGCCCCTCCGGATTTTTCCGGCCCATGTATGCGGAAAATGTGTAAAAATCTTTATAATTTTGGTGTCAGTCAACCGATTTACGTGGGGTCTTGGCGTGGCCTATCGTTGCAGTTGCGGCCGGGACTCGAGACCCAAATGTCTACGAGAAATTAATATTGCGTTGTCTGTTGCAGAGAGGCCAATCAGATTCTGAGATGACCGACCCTGAGCAGAACCCCGACTCGCTTTCTGCACTGGCTGCCGATGACCCTGTCTATAAATTCCGGGACGCTTTCGTGCAGATCTTCAGGTTGTTTCTTTGTTTGTTTGTTTGTTTGTTGTTTGTTTTGTTTGTTGTTTGTTTGTTTGTTGTTTGTTTGTTTGTTTGTTTGTTTGTTGGTTTGTTGGTTTGTTTGTTTGTTTGTTTGTTTGTTTGTTTGTTTGTTTGTTTGTTTGTTTGTTTGTTGGTTTGTTTGTTTGTTTGTTTGTTTGTTTGTTTGTTTGTTGGTTTGTTGGTTTGTTGGTTTGTTGGTTTGTTTGTTTGTTTGTTGGTTTGTTGGTTTGTTTGTTTGTTTGTTTGTTTGTTTGTTTGTTTGTTTGTTTGTTTGTTTGTTGGTTTGTTTGTTTGTTTGTTTGTTTGTTTGTTTGTTTGTTTGTTTGTTTGTTTGTTTGTTTGTTTGTTTGTTTGTTGGTTTGTTGGTTTGTTGGTTTGTTGGTTTGTTTGTTTGTTTGTTGGTTTGTTGGTTTGTTTGTTTGTTTGTTTGTTTGTTGGTTTGTTGGTTTGTTTGTTTGTTTGTTTGTTTGTTTGTTTGTTTGTTTGTTTGTTTGTTTGTTTGTTTGTTTGTTTGTTTGTTTGTTTGTTTGTTTGTTTGTAAACACAAGCCGGAACCAGAAACCGTTAGTTTCGTAGCGATTGCTGGCGGTAGTGTAAGATTATGAAATCAAGCGCAACGCGTGCAGCACGCCGCTTTCGGCGCGTTTTACCGCGATCCCTAGTCTAGGGTGGAGTGGACTGAGAGACAGGACAAGGGCCAATGTATGTACCTACCTAGGGTAGTAAGGTGTGTGTTTGTAGTTGGCTGGGGTCTGGTGTCGGCTATCGGGCGGCCGAGTTGGAGCACCAGAAGGCCACAGCAGAGAGTGCCATCCACAATCTGATCGAGTGCTCTCGAAAGTTGGAGGTAGAATTTGACCGGGAGACCTTATTCTGGACCGTACACAAGCCACAACTAGTCCTACAAGAGGTACATAACTGGTCTACACCACTAAGTTGTTTTTGAGCCAAATCGGTCGGTTTTTTGCGATTTTTAGCACAAATTTGCAATTTTTGAGCGTTTTTTAATACCCAACCGTCCCCCCCCGTCTGATGATCTGCTTCAAATTGCTGCATTTGCGTTAATTTTGTACTAAATTAAAAGAATATTGGCACGATTTTTGTTTCGTATATCTAGTTTTCATGGCCAGCCGCTGGTCTGTTAGCCTTGCCCGATCCTCAGTACGCCGTTTATGGTACCGCCATACATGGGCCGGAAAAATCCGGACGGGGGTAGGGGGTCTGGAGACCTCGGGGGGGGGGGGGGGGTCCCGAAAAAAGGCCAAAAAACGCCTATTTTGCCTTAAATAAGCGAAAATTTCCTCCCTCTGGGAGAGGGGAGGGGGCTATGGCCGGTCGAGGGAGAGGGGTATACCCCCCTTACCCCCCGGCCCATGTATGGGTACCGGTGACTAGTAGCACCATATGGTACCTACCGTCACCATATTATGGTACCCTCACGTTCGGCCACTGTAGTGGTACCATATATGGTACCCCTATCTTTGCATTGTACCTGTACCGGTACGATATGGTGCCATAAACGGCGTTAAGTGCCAAACGGTGATATACATACTGAATCTTTAAATTTGACGACTTTCATGTAAGAAGGGCGGGCATAACTGACGCCTGGGGGAGGCTTATAGTAGACTAGCGGTTGGCCAGAAAACTTGGAACACCGAATAATATTGGTGTCAAAAACTCCGTTAAATTCAAAGCAAAAACAAACCGAACGGCAGCCAGCAATTTTAGATTTTTCTCCAAAGCTCCAATTATGAATGGCCAACAAAGACTGTTTATAATACAGTCAGGCACTTAACGCCGTTTATGGTACCGACACCATATAAGGTGCCGGTACCATATATGGTACCGGTACCGAGGGTAGTGGTACCATATATGGTGCCCCCACGTTCGGCGACTGTGGTGGTACCATATATGGTACCGGTACCATATATGGTACCGGCACCATATATGGTACCGTCACCATATATGGTACCGGCACCATATATGGTACCCCCACCCAGGGCCATGGGTGCCGGTACCATATATGGTACGAAATCTGAACGGAGTGGTACCATATATGGTACCGGTACCGGAAAAACGCGAAGGTGGGAGTACCATATATGGTGCCGGTACCATAAACGGCGTTAAGTGCCTGACTGTAATAGCTAGATTTTATCACCAACAAACACGTCTTTATTTAACCGATCTGCTTAGGAGATGAAATCACTGCAGAAAGATCTGGAGCGAAAGTCAGAATTGGTAGTGAAAGTGGAGCGTGACTTAAGCCGGATTCGAGCGGCCATGGACGGACAGCAGCAGCAGCCTGCCGCCCCGCCCCCTCCTCCTGCCAATCAGGCGTTCGTTCCGTCCCAAGCCCCCAATCCCGGCGGACCGCCCGTTCCTTTGCAAAGATAGAACAACTACGGTATGTGTATTGTATGTAGAGATAGTCTCAAAACTTTACTTTTCTACAACTTTCAATCTTAGCGCTTGCTCGTAGTGTGACTAAATTAAACGCAACTTTGAGACATTCTCGATCTGAATCTGTATTTCACTGTGCTGTATAAAATTGTCCGGCTATCAAACTGTCATCGGCTAATCACAAAGCCACTGCTTTTTTCGCCGTAAACGGTAAATGTCGATATATAGTACTGCAGGCCGGTTAGTTAGGGGGTTTAGCCCCCAAGCCCGATTTTCGGCATCGCCCAGCCTGATTCACGGGTTCTGGAACCCTGAAACCCTATTTTGGGTTGAAGTGTACAACAGTTAATGGCGCCCGCCCGAATATAAACTGGCGACCAAGATAGGGTTTCAAGACTGTTTTCAACCCCAAATTAAGGTTTCAGAAGGGCTAAACAGGGTTTCTAGACTTTATAAACCTTATTCATGCTTTCAAAACCTGATTAGGGTTTCTGAGGCATTAAGAGTCGATGTCTGAATCAGGCAACCCTCCCTATGCACAAAAATAGGTCGACCTCTCCGATTTTGCTCAAAATTTGCATAAATGATGTACCTTAGGGGAAACCAACGTGTACCAACTATCAACCCTCGACTCCGCCTAATATGCAAATTACGAGGGGTCAAAGGTCAAATTTGGGGTACCTTATTCGATTGAGCATAACTATGCCAATTTTCAACGCACGATGTCCGGGTTTCTTTTAAACGATAGAGCTTGCTCTTGGCTTTCCACCGAGCAACACAGCGCATTTCTGCATGGCTTCGTTCTTTAGTTATAACGATTTTTTTTCATTTTTTGATGACCCAAAAATCGCTTTTTTGCCCACTGCAAAAAAAATTCCCTCCTACCCCCCTTTTTTATTTCTTTATTTGATAGCCCTTGATGAGAGCTTTAATTTGATGTTAAATATGAGCGATTTCACTGGTGCATTTTGGAGAAACTTGCATTTGAATGTTGCTACCCAAACTGACTGCTGCGAAATTTCTACTGTAAGAACTGCCCGGAAGTGTGTTAGTTTGCATCCCAGTAAGTTCAGGATTATTTTACTGTATAGAGCGTTTCTCGAGCTATAAGTTGATTAATTGAGGTTGAGATACATACAGTATGACTTTGTATCAAAACTGTTCCAAGAATGTTGAGGATCCTTTTTGCCATCTCAACAGCATAGGCTCGGAGTTGAGTAATCTGGGTCGTTGTCCAAATCCCAATCATCAACATTTATTCTTTTTGTTGGTGTAAACAGCTTCCATGGACGCTCATTCTGACCAATCCAGACTGGAGGACCATCAATGAATTCGTCACTCAATCAACGACCACCAATCGGTCACTACATAGGTGGCGCTCAAAACCGAAGCGCAGGCAAAAACTTCCAAATATGGCAGAGTTAGACTGATTGCAGAATGTAGAAGGGTTCCACAGAAGGTGACGAATATTCAGATAAGAATTTACAGTTGGGGAATTGGTACAAACTGAGAAAAGAATATTATTTATCGGGGGAGTATGGCTTGCCGCCGCACGGCTCGCTACAATCGCTACAATCGACGATCGATGTTCTTTCAAGTTTGCCAGCATTTCATCATCCTCAGGAGTGACAATGTTTTCATCATCCAGGTAATCATGCCGAGGTGCAAACCGGTTTTCTGATGTGTCTTCTGGCTTGTCAACGTTGTGCTGCTCAACTGCACCCTTCCGTAGCTTCTGTGACATTCTTGAGAAGTATGCAAGAATTTGTTGCTCTGTCAAATATTCATTCACATTGAAGAGAAGAGCGCCACCTGAAGCATTTTGTTGAACATTTGTTCAAATGAACGAAGTGACATGGTGCATACTTGAAACTTGAAACTTGAAACTTTATACGAACCGCATGATATAGCCAAGTGGCTAGTCACATGTAAAACATGACACGCAGCCGTAGATAATCTAGTCAAATTACAGTTTACAGTTTGCATATAATGCAGCACATGTTTTTGCTATAGTAATAGGTGAATAGTACCTCTACGGGTTTTTCTCATGTCACTGGCCACCTGCGCTGCGTTCAATTTCTGTTTTGTTTGTTCACCTTCAAGAAACTTGCTATCAAGGTACTGCACCTGTTTCTTTGAAAAACGAGTGAAAGCAGATGCTTCACGCAAGGCCCACCCCTGTTCAAGAGGTTTGGTCTCGTTTTGATGGCATGCGCTTTGTTGAGCAGCATGCGTCTCCAACTCTTCATTGATGTCAGCGCGAAGGTCATCCATAGCTTTAGAAGTGTGCAATTCTTCCAATCGAGTAACGTACAACCCTAAGAAACCTATTTATGGTAAGACATATAGAAGTAAGAATTAAACAAGAGCTAAAAGTACAGTTAAACAAGTAAGCATATGTAAATGTAAACATGGTCCTTCACTGCTGCCATGTATTGGGTGGCTAGGTGGGCTGTACCATCACGCATTTGAGGTCTTTTATGAAAAAAAGCATAAAAGTCTCAACAAATGCCTACAAGCTATGCAAAGGAATTCCGCATCAAGAAGACAAGAGCTGTTCTAACAAGTTTACACCCTTCTTCACTGCAGGTTGCCCAATAGACTATAATCTTTGCCTGTGCTGTAATCAGATTTATCAGCCAAGCTATGAAATTAATTACACCTGCATTGTAAGTAATCGTCAATATGAACAAAATTGTTTTCAGAGGACCATAGATGGTATACTATGGTTATGATGTGAAAAATTTCTGTTGGACAGAGGCACTGAAACCGGGAACTGTTACAGTGACAACAAGTATTTGATTTATCAAAAGGTGTAGTAGGCTGACTGTCCAATATTACAGGCGCTTCACGTTTGCCTACTGCTGTTGTCACTACTGTTCCAATATCCAGTAGAACCCGAGAAACCCAGAAAAACTGTAAGTTTTGATAAATATTTACGTGAACCTGAATGAACTTTGCTTAAACATATGTACATACATAGGTGAATACAATTTCGGCATCAAGACAGCACCCTGTAAAAACTGTGGCTATACTGGAAGCTTACAGTTCCAAATTCTGCTGTATTTGCAGGCACGAACAAGGGGACATACTCTCAAATTAATCCCAGTTAACCCGACTGGTCCAGAGTTTCACTATCTGGTAACGTGGGCACATATATGCCTACTTCGTTTGTATATGTATATGTATATGTATATATACAAATGCACATTAGTTTGTATATGTATATGTATATATACATATACAAACAAAATTTCAATATTGCATATTTTTTGTATATTTGTATATTAAGAATATTATAAATTTTCTGCTGGAAAGCATGATTTCGACAAACCAGGTGGGTTAGGGGTACCATGACGGGTGTCATTGTGATATGGTAGGGCGTCATTTTTTGTGCGGTGTGGGTAAGTCACCAGTGGTCGAAAATCTTTAAGTAATACAAATGCTAGCAACAAATTCAAACTTACGCTTTAGGTACACGCCTTAGTTTTAGGGTAACAGGTATGTTAAGGCTTAGGTTCTGGCTTTAGTCTTCGATTCAGGCCTACTAGGCTCGTACATAGGTATAGTTTTAAGCAGAAATAGCCCCTGAAATCGTTATTACGCATCATAGGGAGAATGGATGAACGGATTTATCTGAAAAAATAATAACACGTTTAAAACTGGGAGGAAACGTGCGCGATTCGATTATCAATTTCGTCATTGAGTGTGCCTACTATTCCATTTTTTCGTTTCAAACAGCAAAACTCATTGCGAAGTACTTCTAAAACGAAGATGAATAATATTTGGTCTTAATGCAGACGAGGCTAAACCGCAAATTTAACAAATTCTTCTGGAAAAGTTGAAGACATAGGCTCAAAATACAAAAACACCCGAAGAAACCGTAAAAAAATCTCAATTACCGTACGAAAGTGGCCAAAATGTGCTAAACTGCTTACTGCAAAAATATACAAATGAAAATATACAAACCGTTTGTATATCAAGTCTGTTTGTATATGTATATTGGATATTGCATCAACAGTCCGTTTGTATATGTATATGTATATGTATATCCAAAACATTTGTATATACAGGGTGCGTCAAAAAAAACAACCCAGCAGATTTTTTGCTGTAGCAACCGCAAATCTCAACCGATTTGAATGAATCCTGCTTTAAATGAAAGATAAATAAATTCTTGAACGATTGGTGTAGCTTTTATTAAGATGCGTTGCTTAGTTCCTGAGATAATTGCTTTAAAAATCAAAACAGAGATTTCGGCAGTGAACAACAGAAATTAAAACAACCCAGCAGATTTTTTACTGTAGCAGCCGCAAATCTTAACCGATCTCAGTGAGTCCTATTTTATATGAAGGATAAATTAATTCTTGAAAGATTGGTGAAGCTTTTATTAAGATACGATGCTTAGTTCCTGAGATATTTGCACTCAAAGTCAAAACAGATTTTGGCAATGAACAAGAGCGATTTTTATTATTCTGTTGCACTTCATAATAAAACCGATTCCTACTGCTCAGGGCTAACGTAACGAGGTTTTTCTGGTGCCACACATGCTTGGTTACTTCATTTGTAAAAGTCTTGTTGCCCCTCAGCAGTAGGAATCCGTTTTGTTGTGAAGTGCAACGGAATTGCTCTTGTTCACTGCCAAAATCTCTGTTTTGAGTTTGAAGGAAAATATCTCAGGAACTAAGCATCGTATCTTAATAGGGCCTTCACCAGTCTTTCAAGAATTTATTCGTCTTTCATTTAAAGCAGGATTCATTCAAATCGGTTGAGATTTGCGGTTGCTACAGCAAAAAATCTGCTGGGTTGTTTTTTTTTGACACACCCTGTATATACAAATTTGTATATGTATATTTGAATATACAAACCCACACTACTATCTGGACTGTAGACAAAATTTCTTTAACATGCGTGTGTACGATATCTGGAACAATTTGCCTGCCGAAATAGTTTTACAACCTAACGTTAAACAGTTTAAAGTAAAACTCGAGGAGCATTTTAAGCAAGACGTCAGAAACTAAAAGTTTCTCAAGGGTAGGGGCATAAAAGTCTGAATAGGCCCGCCTCTCTCCCTCCCCCACCTTCCCGCAGATCTGATTCTTACAGTGTAAAATCAATACACTCGCACTAATGTATGTACATACAAATGGTTAATGTATGTAGTTTAAATGTACACAAATGTTTGCGTTCTGGTATCGCTTGTATATCGTTGCTATTATGCACGTGTATGTTTATAATTTAAATTTTTGTCTCTGTAATCGTAACTGCATAGTGCCTTCCAATATTTTATTTTATTTTTACTGTATTTTGAGTTTATAAAATAGATTTTTAGAATTATGTTTATTAGTCTGATTACTAGTTTTAGTATAGTAATATACCAATCTACTGTAATATGTTGATACAATGTACAATGTACAATGTATATTTACATGTTTTGAAACATTAGTGCCTGTGCTTGAATTGGATGTTCTTGGTGGTGGGTAAAGCGCCAAATAAAAATAAAAAAAATAAAAAAAATAAACATCTCGAGTGACTGAAGCAACTTATGCTGCACCACAATACTGTTATGCCACAGCTATTGTAAACTCAAAAGTTTAGAGTTGGGATGCGTGTCAACCTGTCGCTTCTGATAAAAGAATCCTGAACTTACTGGGATGCAAACTAACACACTTCCAGGCAGTTCTTACAGTAGAAATTTCGCAGCAGTTAGCTTGGGTAGCAACATTCAAATGCAAGTTTCTCAAAAATGCCCCAGTGAAATCGCTCATATTTTGCATCAAATTAAAGCTCTCGTCAAGGGCTATCAAATAAAGAAATAAAAAAGGGGGGGTAGGACGGAATTTTTTTGCAGTGGGCAAAAAAGCGATTTTAGGGTCATCAAAAAATGAAAAAAAATCGTTATAACTACCGAACGAAGCCATGCAGAAATGCGCTGTGTAGCTCGTTGGAAAGCCAAGAGCAAGCTCTATCGTTTAAAAGAAACCCGGACACCGTGCGTTGAAAATTGGCATAGTTATGCTCAATCGAATAAGGTACCCCAAATTTGACCTTTGACCCCTCGTAATTTGCATATTAGGATGGTACCGGTACCATATATGGTACCCCTTATGATTTGGTCGAAGGGGTACCATATATGGTACCACTTGAAGGTGTACCGGTACCATATATGGTACCGTTTCCATATATGTGTACTGATACCATATATGTTGTTATTTCCCTGACTGTTATAAGGGTTCCTGAGTCCCTAAATAGGGTTTACAAATCTCTAAATAGGGTTTCACAAGTGCATTTTAGCTCTATTTTAAATAAATGGTTTTTGTACGTTTTGCAAAATTAGCATTTTAAAGGGCATTTTCGCAGTTCCGAAAGGATTTTTACCCTATTTTTAGTCCAAAAAACCCTTTACTAGCCCAGAAAAGGTCCCAGAAAGCCGCTTTGACATACATAATGCTGAAACCCTTTTTTGGACTTGAACCCCCAGCCGAAAACCCAGCAACGTGTACGGATGACACTGACACTTTAGCACGCTGCTCTACCTCACCATTGAGATAATCGATTAGGCAAAAATCTAAACGGTGCGTAATGACGTAAATGCCAGAGCCATCTAACTGACACAACTATTAATCGGCCATAAAGTTTGGCAGACGGTTCACAATAGTAAAGTGATGAGTTTGAGACTAAAGTTTATAGACGATCTATTTTACAAAGCAACCAACATTGATCACTGGTTTTCTTGTGCTTAGAAAACTGAAATACCGGTGTTTAAAGCAGATCAATTAGAACCAATTGGACAAACTTACTGTACACCAGCGGAACCTCGCCAGATCCAGATCCTGCAAAGTTAACCTACTTACTGTAATAGTGATGTGTCAGTGAGTCAGATTAGTTCAACAGCAGAAAGTTTGGTTGCTCACCTTCTCCAGAACCTGAACCCCCGGAACCTTCGTGACTGTCGCCATGTCCGGAGCCAGAGTGCTCGTGACTGTGTCCGCCTGAAATGATCTCATTGACCTAATTAAGTTATGCATGTACTAATTAATCTACATACAGGGTTCGTTTTTTTTCTATATTGATGAGCTACAACTACGTACATGTACGTGTAGTCTTAGTTTTACATAGAAGCCATCATTGGGTGGCTTTTTGTTAGATTAAACCAAAGTGTTTTAACATGGATTGTAGGGCTGCCCCCATATCACTTGACTGATGATCGATAGCCATAAAAGATAAGTGCTATAAACTCTTAATAAGATGTCAACGGTCACCTTTGCCATTTAGCATTTGAAAAACTGGAAAGCTGTCACTTAAACGGTAGCTGCCTTCTCTAACCTAAACGTTCAAGTGAAATTGAGAAAATGTAAGCCCATCCGCTTCAAATCGAAACTACACACAGTATACATATTGAAGGAATATATATAGTGTAGATTCGAAAATGATCCTACATTGGCCATACCCCAGCAGATCCACTTAGCCGATCAGGCTCAAAAGTTGGTGCATTTAAGTTACAATTCATTTGCTTCCACCAAAATGAGCAGCAATTATTTAAAACTCGTGACGTGATTTGGATTAGGGTCCCGTGTTGGTTGTTTTGACCGGTTTTCTCCTCTTGTTTCCGCCGGAAACGGAGGGGTACTTAGCCAACTGAGTAAGCTACAGGAAATAATTCTGTTTACCAGATCCTTCATGACTGTCGCCATGGCCTGAGCCGGAGTGTTCATGACTGTGACTGCCTGAAACAATCGCAGTCTGCTTGCACAAATTATGAAGAACCATTGTCCTCTTACCAGATCCCTCATGACTGTCTCCGTGGCCTGAACCAGAGTGCTCGTGACTGTGAGAATGGCTGTGACTTCCTGTAAACCTTTTCTCAGTAAAACTCACTCATACTGTAGGTAGGCTATCTATATTCCGCAGTCGGACCAAATTCGGTGTTTCGACGCGAATTTATAGAGTGATACGGTAGTACCGCAACTGCCGCTAGGACGGTAAAGATAAGGTTGCGTTTATTAGTGTAGTAATTAGTAATTTCTGGTCTTGATTCTAGTCCTAATCCTAAAGCTAAGCACAAGCATAGATCTACAGTAGCCTTGTAAATTGCACGGTGGGATGGTACTGTCCGGTGGTCCTGCAACGTTTTTGGATGGGTCTTGATTTTTGTAAGTTACGCTCGCGAAGCAATCCACCGTAAGCTATTGTTAGAAAGAAAATATGATTGTGCTTCCGATCGTTTAAACCATATAAAGACTGTTGCAGGCTAAGCTAGGTTTCGTTGCCGAATTGCGAGAGAAGCGGCGTGCATTTCACTTATGCATGACGCGCTGATTATCCGATTTAGATACTGTGACACGATCCCTCACTTATTTGGAACCGAGGGCTTCTATTCAGCACTGTGATCAGGTTTTAGGCTTCTACGTAGGTTCGGGATGAATGAACCTAGACTTACTTTTAGATTCAATTTTAGTCTTAAGTTAATGTGGTAGGTTTCCGCTAATGGGGGTAGTGTCCCACAATTGCCGAAATTTTTCTCAGAAAATCTGCAAATTGCTACCGTAGTATCTCACGTTTTCGTGTCAAAAAACCCCAAGACTATGTCAAGTAGGTAGATAGAAACAAAATTGAAAAATTTTCCACAAAACAAAAACCGAGTGGATTCTGAACGACCTATACCTGAACCCTCGTGACTGGCGCCATGTCCGGATCCCGAATGTTCGTGACTGTGAGAATGACTGTGATGACCATGTCCATGTCCATGTCCGTGTCCATGTCCGTGGCCATGACCATGTCCATGATGGCCATGTCTATGACCATGATGGCGAGCTGTTGCCACCACCAATAGGACAGCGAGCACGACAAGGAAAAATCTCATTTCGTACAATTCTTCTGGAAGCCACTAACCCGATATAGAAAATATTTCAGGGTATCCTTAAATACCTGCTCTACATCAGTTCACCTGTTGTACAAGCAGGTGCGACTGTGTACAAATTATGTCACTGTTTGCACAACTGGGAAAAGAATTGGCTTTCAATAGCTCAGTGGACTTCAATTTATTGCTGATTCAATTGAATCTAGTTTATCTAAGCAGTCAATCAGTCAGTCAGATCAGTCTTCTTTTTCTGACTCGAAATTGCCCACCGCCGTAGACACTGACCAAACCCTGGCCGGAGTTGCCGAAACTGCCGAACCGGTCGTATCCCTCAAGGCGATGTGATCTGCCGTTTCCTCCTTTGCCGTTTCGGGCCCATGGCGGCGGTACGGCGCTAGCCAGTACCAGCACTATCAGGAGCACAAGAACCGATTTCATTTTGCTCTACAGAACGCAGCGTAGCTAAAGGTAGATGTGAATAAAAAGGAAACGTCTATTTATGCATTTATTGCGCCACTAATGGGTCACCTGCTGGTAAACAAACAAAATCTGTGAAACAATAGACTGATCTGATCATTTGAGATACAGCTACAGTATAATGCATGCGGTAAGGAGATATAATTCAAGGGCGGAGGGATGTAGCGATTTGTTTGGCAGAATAAAACAGAAAACAGGTTTTAACAGTGATTTATGCATTCCGCTACAATTATTAATCGTCAAAAATTTTCAATTAGAACGATATTCTTTATATACTGGCGAATGACCAGACCAGAACCCGACCACAAAATTGACTAAATGAATTAGACAGTTTAAGATGTTTTAGAGACTAGTTTTTGGATTTTGGTTATCAACAAAGCGCCAAAACCATAGGGTTAAGATTTAATTTTCACCAAAACTTGTGCCGAAACTGTAAAAGGTTTAATTCTATTGTAGTTTTACACTTGATTCATGCCGTGTGATGAGGTTGTCTGACTGTACGTAGAATTAACCATGGTTTTCATAGGACACGCGGCTTATTGGAGTGTGCGGATTATTGGAATAGTTATGGCTTATTGGAATAAGCATTATGGCCAAAAATGGAATATTCTCAAGCAACTATTTTCAAAAGTTTCAGTGCGACTGAGTCTCGGTCGACTTTTCGTAAAATGGCTTCTTGCTGGCTCAAAATATTAGTCAAAATATTGGTAATTAGAAAACTGCTTTTTCCCCTTATATTGATTTGTTTGTTAAAAATAAAAGTTTTTTGCAGTGAAGCCAAATTCTAATCAGGGTGCAGTAATTGCGTAAAAGATCTGTGATTTTCTTTTAGTGATTTTAATGGGATGTGATTTGACCAGCATTGAACACAGTTTAATCACTTTTTTTCGGTTTTTTCCTAAAGCGCGGAAAAAACTCCAGCCCAAGTTCTGAATATCCTAGACTGGTTTTATGATTATAACACTTTCTAGCACCTCCCTCAGTCTTTTCAGACCAGAAATACAGGTGTTACGTCGATATACAGTATAGATAAAAAAATGTCCCATCGCTTTTTCGGCCTTCACTCAAGCGTTTCGTTCTCAGTCACTTCTTTACCGATTTGGCTCAAATTTTCAGCAAAAATTAACAACATGGTTGGCTAAATATTCTGCAAGTTTAGTGCCAAAATTCCGACTCATACTGGTTTTATGACCCGAAAACTAGGAATGAGGGTGGTCCACGCAAATTTATTTTTTTTCGGTAATACATGGAGTACAGGCCTGAAACTTGCAGGAACGATTGGTGTTGCTATTGGGCATAACATACTAAGCGGGCAGCCCTGTAGCTCAAAGGGCACTAAAATGAGGGAATTTCAAAAACATGACGAAATTTGACTTTTCTTCGTAAAACCGGCAAAATGACGATTCTAAAGATTTTAAATTTTCGAAAAACGCTGCAGGGATGATTTCTATGGTGTGGAACAGAGCTTGAATATCAGGTTCATTTATTTGTCGAACTTCCTGCTACAATCTGTGTTGATTAACAACAAATTCAGTGCTTTGATTCTAGAAGGTGCAGATTTCTTAACTATGGGATTTTCACTCATGTTTTTGAAATTCCCCCATTTTAGTGCCCTTTGAGCTACAGGGCTGCCCGCTTAGTATGTTATGCCCAATGGCAACACCAATCATTTCTGCAAGTTTGAGGCCTGTACTCCATGTATTACCGAAAAAAAATAAATTTGCGTGGACCACCCTCATTCCTAGTTTTCGGGTCATAAAACCAGTATAAGTCGGAATTTTGGCACTAAACTTGCAGAATATTTAGCCAACCATGTTATTAATTTTTGCTGAAAATTTGAGCCAAATCGGTAAAGAAGTGACTGAGAACGAAACGTTTGAGTGAAGGTCGAAAAAGCGATGGGACATTTTTTTTTATCTATACTGTATATCACGAAACAGGCGTGCAGCAGTGCCTGACAGGCTCCATCAATAAACGCTATATGCAAATTTTCTCACAGCAGTTTGCATTTTTGTTTTCTCATGCCAATTTTAGTCTTTTCTGTTGTTTTTCTAACAGTTTTGAGTCAGTACGACCTTATACATCGTAAAAGTCCATTTTTTATTAGAAAAATGACATAAATTATTATTTATATTGGCTTGATTTTTTCCCGCGATTTATGTTTTTTTCGACCCTTAGGAGGACGGAGAAAATTGAAAAAAAAACACCGGAAAAAACACATCTCACATCCCTGCGCTTAGTCCATGCACGTATTTGGCTTTTAGTCCAGTTATTATTGTTCAGATACAGGAGAGGAGAGTAGCCTAGATATCGTAACGGACGTAGTAGCTACACTCTGAGCTCTTTCTTGCACCGACCAAACTCATATCAATACCAAATGGTCGAATTTTAGTGGAATGTGGTGAAAATTCAATTAGTTTTTACCCGTTTTAAGCTACAGTTGTTCGGTAAGATTTTTGAGATGTTGTTGCTCTTAACAACTGCTTGATAATAATTGCACATCAAGTTTAAAATAGCAGCACGTTATTCATTTAGGTAGATAGGATGCTTGCTGGCTAAGTTTTCTTTCAACAAGCAACGAAGCTCTTGTTTGTTCTTTAAACAAACTGTAAACTAACTATGCTTCTAGAAAGCGCAGTAATCTGTGTTCATGCAACCACATCGGTAAAAGACTGATTAAAATATTCTTAGTTTGGACTTGTTTTAAATTTTTCACTTAAATATCTATATACTCTAGATCTCCCTGTTCTGCTCTATGGTTCTGATTTTCTCCGGTATGGGAACGAAAAGTTGCAGCCGGAAATGTGTGGCTGTCGACGCCTGGTCAATCGATACTTGGATTAAAAATAGGTACTGTACCTCAGCCAGCCTGATCTGATTGGCGGTCGGTCGTACTGAAACAAAACTAACGTGTTTAGGGTAATTGGTCAATTTGCAACTGTGATGTTGTTGGTTCCTTTTGCTTTCTCCTGTTATATGATGGCTGCCATGAGGAGTAACAGTTTTCGACATACCAGTCAAGTACGTCCCTATGTAAATGACACGGTTGTTTCATTGAATTCTTTAAATTCATTTTGGAACCTTAATTGTTATACTGAAAGAATCTGATATCCTAGAGGTTTTGGAAATAGAAAACGAGAGTGGTGTGACTGGCATAGACCTATTTCTTTTTCGAATGTTAATAGTAGTCACAGTTAATAGTCTCTAAAAATCGCCAAAAATAATTTGTAGTCTTAGTTAGTAGTCTCAAAATTCTCGATTTTGAATATGTAGTCGTAGTTAGTAGATAATTTTTGTAGTCACCAAAATTTTGAATAAAATTACCAGAATTTCAGGTTTAGGATATAAAACAAGACTTTGAGAATCTAAAATAGTAAACGAAAGAGTTTAAATTTAAAAAAAATAACGTCTATTTTTATATATGGTGTGATACCAAAAATTTATGCTATTTTCTACTGCAGAAGTTTTAAATAATGGATCAGCTTCAAAATGCACGGCTTTCTTGTTTACAACTTCATAAGATATATTTTCGTTATTATTCTGCTATACTGTATTTTGTTTACCAAGAAACAAACAAAGATACACTTTGCTTTGTCTATAAACAGTTAGAAATTAAATAAATATTAAAAAATGAAACAGGAAAACTGCTTTTTAATGGCAAAAAAGTTGTCAAAATCAGTGAAAATCACAGTTATTAAAAATTCACAGATAAATTCTGTTTCTAAATGGTTAATGTATGTGTATGATATGACACAAAAAATTGCAGAAATTACTGACTAAAATTCACAATTTCAAAAAGGTGTTTTGTAGTCAATTTGTAGTCACTAAATCTGAATATGTAGTTGTAGTCAATTTGTAGTCTTGATGACGTCATAAAACCCGAACAATTAGTGGTTAGTAATTAATGAGAGAGTTAGAGTTAGGTTAGAGTTAGAGTTAGGTTAGTAATTAATGAGAGAGTAGTTACTACAAAATAGTAAAAATGGCACCGAGCAGTTAAAAATATGACCTGTGACAAAAAGTGGCAGTAATTTCAAAATTAGGGTTCTTTCCTAGATTCTCAAAGCTTTAACTCATTTGTTCCGATTGGTTTTGGTAAGTTCTAAGTTTTGAATTATAAATTTTCAGAATTCATTTTTAAATCCTCTATTTAAATTCATCCGTGAAATACTACTGGTCGAATTTTTCGACCAAACGTTAAGAAGCAATGGTTTTCTTAATGACAAATTATCAATTGATGATTTGATATTA
Organism: Sabatieria punctata; assembly: GCA_030248155.1. Classification (NCBI taxonomy): domain Eukaryota; kingdom Metazoa; phylum Nematoda; class Chromadorea; order Araeolaimida; family Comesomatidae; genus Sabatieria; species Sabatieria punctata. Next base: position 67,053 of record JASANB010000605.1, on the reverse strand, counting down.
CACTTGTTTGGTTTAGCGCATGGTATATTGCATATTTTCTTTGGTGATTTATGCCAGCTATGGCTTTCTCGAATTCTGGTACGGCTGCGAAGCGGCAACAGTGGCTAAAACAGGAGCCACTCGCAGAGTTAAAGTTGATGCGTGGATTGCTGCTGGGGTAAGATGTCTACATCTGTCACTATAAAACTATGAGACATATTGGCGTTTGTTAATTTGTTTAACTGTCTTTGTATTCGAGAGCAATATATTTCATTTTGCCACAATTCAGGGTACATATACCTAAATAGTTATTTAGATTTAGCTTAGCTTAGCATTATTGAAATTTATTTTATGCTTACAGGCACTACTGACCCTGGCATCTATTGCAAATGCAGTTCATCTGGTAATTATGGCGGTAACTAATTGTGATTCGGTTGAGGACGATTCACTTGAAGGTAGAATTGATTATAGCGACCATACGTATGTCTCTTTCAATGGTGAACGCAACCAACCGGAGCTGTTAGAACTTGATTTTGTTTCTGTTTGATAGTCGACTTCGAATAAATGAAAGATCTGTATTACTACGCCTGGGCAGCTAGCATTGTACATGTACCTGTTAAAAATTTCATCTGCACTACTGTACACAGTTATGTATTTTCTCAGTGATGTGTGAGTCATCTGCTCTGAAAAGACACAGGAGATAGAAATACCGCTCCCTGCATTTTCAAATGTTTAGAGATCTCGCAATTAGACCTAATTCGTAGTACTACAAACTACTAACTACAAACTACATATTTTCGGCGATTATGACGTCATCACGACTACTAATTAACTAGGACTACATATTATTTTGGATGACTACAAATTGACTACAAACTACTATTTCATAATTTGCGAATTTGTAGTCAATTTGTAGTCATTTTTCTTGGAAATTTAGCGATTTTTTATCGTAATTTTATATTAATTGAGTCCCGAATCGGCCTTTGAGCTGCCTTTAGCTTATGAAAAGCTTACCAAATACCAAGAACGAAACTATTCTTTATGTAAAGTGTTAGAAAGATCGGTTTTCTAATTTTCTCGCTTTTTTACCCCTATAAATTTTCAAAGAAAGGCGACCACATGATTGACTTTTGCACATTCCTTCGTGTTTTTTTCTTGTCTTAGTTTTTAAAAATATCTCATTCTATTTTTAAAAAATGCCAAATGTTCTGCATTGGAATTCTGTTAAACATTGAATTCCGTCTGTTTGTTTCCAGAAATATCGATTAGAAACGACGATTTTTTACAGAAAAAACAGCTAACAAGCTTCCGGTTATTATTTTTGCAAAGCATTTCTATGACTGATCGTTCAATTGGCAAAAATTTGCAGTAATATCGAATTTCTGACGTTTGGTAACCTGACTACAAATTGACTACAAACTAAAACTACATATTTTTGGAACCTGAATTTGACAACTGCAAACTAAGACTACAAATTATTTTCGCGAAAAATTTTTAACTACAAACTAAGACTACAAATTGAAATTGTCTGAGGAAATAGGTCTAGTCGCAATTGTATACAATTTCACTTTACTACTACATTTTTGACCGTTGAACTTATTCTTTTCATGACTCAACTCACCCGTTTCTCACCTGCCCTCAGAAGCCATCATGACTAAGTGTCTGAGCTCATAGATGAGCAAGATTGCAACCTACTTCAGGCTAGCCCCCTACCGCCCAGCTCACTATAAGTTTGGCAAGCGATCCGTACCGATTCATCCCATACTTGTATAGTTAGATCGGCTTGTATTTTTGTGTAAGAAAAATGAAGCCTGGGCCTTTCCAACGGAACAGTTACGACATATTGATTGCTGCTTTGAGAACTGGACATGCGGTAAAATAAAAACTAACACAGAATATTAACGCTGCGCTAATGTTATTTTTTGCTAATTGCTTTTGGAGGCGCTTTTATTGCCCATCTCAAGTGTCCTCTTTTTTCTGAAAGTACAGAGTATTTTTGTCTTAAACACAAACAATCTTTAGATGAGTTTTAGTTTGAGTATGTTTGCAAGCTTAATCAAAGAAAATTGTCTCAAAGGGACAGTATTCTACATTGGAAACACGTACAAAGCGTTGGTAGTGCGCGAGGAAGCGCTATTATTATAAGGGCGCTACTATTAGAACGTGTGCGTATATAATTTTGGTCTGTCCGTAAAGAGCGCTGCTATTGGAGCGTGCGCATTTATTAGAAGTTTTATGGTATTAGAGTGATTAGTTCTAAAACAAAAATTATTTAGTTATTGGTGATCATAGCTTTCTGTTTGGTGCTTGGAGCTCCAGGATCCAAGATGTGTGTAGAAACGCCTGTCAAGACGTGCTTTCTGCTTTGGAACTCTTACAGCATCGGAAGCTGGAGTGAGAGGATAAACAGTGTACGACTGCCCAAAGATACTCTTGATAGATTGAGGTTATGATTTATTATACTTTTCAAATATTGCATATGTAAGATATAAATCTAAATTGGTAAGAAGAGCTGTTCGAATTCTTTGTGTTTCCACTTTGAAGTCGCTATAAAAGTAGTTTGGAAAGTGAGTAAATAAGTTGAGAAAGAACGAAGTTTAAGCCGGAACAATTTGTTCACTTCAAACAACTTACAACAATATGTACATATTTCGAAGTTTTGATAAGAAGGTGATGTTCAAAGATAGTGTATATTTCAGGTTTCAATATGTCAATCTTTTACTTCTACTGATCATTGGGGCTTCGATTTGTTTTGCAATCGTGCGATTAGTCAAACACGACCATTGGAGATATCCGGTCTGTTATAAAAACAGTTTAAACATCTGTTTTACTATGTTTTTCAGCAATTAGCCTATAGTGTCATCATGGTCCTGGCAGATATTTTCTTTGGGAGTATGCAAATTTGGTTCGGTACTTCCGCAATTGTTCTGAACACTGGTGCAGAAATTCTGGTTGCCGGTTGGACTGCAGCTGGGGTAAACTGATTTGTTTTGATTGGCAATAAGTATAACACAAGTACAGTCTGGCACTAAACGCCGTTTACGGTACTGGCACCGTATATGGTACCGGTACCTAGGCTAAAGGCACCATATGTGGTCACTCTGGTGGTATCATATCCCCACCCTAAACACCATACTCCCATTGGAGTAGTTTTGCGATTTGCACGTGTGAAATTCCTCTAATTAGTGATGATGATTCATTGCGATTTAGCCATAAATTCGCAGGCCCGAGGAATCCAGGAGGGAAAAATGCCAACTAGCGATTTTGCCACGATTTTGAAACGAATTTACTGTCGTTGCGAATTGAGAATTTAAAGATAGCATTCGCAGGTCTGCGGTAGATACGGTAAACAATGGTTCCGGACTCGACCGCCACCCACCCGACTTAGGCCAGACCCCCTGGATGGGACCCCGCGAGACGATTTCGCCGCCCCCCCTCCAATTTTTCCGGCAAGTAAATTTTTGAGCAAATTTTTGCAATTTTTTTACAATTTCAGACAAAAAATTGCCAAAATCGTCTGCCACTTTTTAGCTGTTCTTCAGCCCAAATTAGCGATTTTTGGCGATTTTTAGCCAAAAAATAGCAATTTTTTCCATTTTTGAGCGTTTTTTAGTGACCAGCCCCCTCCCAAAATTTTGGCTCAGACCCCCCCCCCCGACCGGCGCCAGACCCCAACCCCCTCCCCCTTCGGCGGATGACCTGTTACATGTATGCATATTATACTGTACAGTACCCGTACAAGGTACCACGAATGCGAGGGTAGGGATACCATGTATGGTACGAAATTTGAACGGAGTGGTACCGTATTATACTGTACAGTACCGGTACAAGGGTAAGGGTAAGGGTACCACATATGTTGCTAGCACCATAAAAAACGGAGTTAAGTGCCTAACTTAAGTATGTTTATTACAATAATCCGCTCGCATGTGGATACAGGGCTTGTTACAGGGCGTGGCTTGAATATTTCACCTTGATTTCGGGAATAAAAGCAAAAAATAACATAAAACATGAGTATTATTTTTCACTAAAACTTGTACAGAAACTCTGAGTTCTACTGTATGTGTAGTTCTATTGTAGTTTTGACTTGATTCATGCCTTTTATGATTTTGTCTGTCAGTATTACTGTGGTGTTGGTGTTGACAGTACGTATTTTCATAGTACAAGTATAGTTTCTACAGAGCTGTGCGTTTTGAAAATATGCAATATGTTCGCTATGGTGTAGAGAAAAAGATGAAGATGCATGAGCAGAAACATTTTCTAGGTGTTTCTGCTGCTGAGCGCAATTGTGAGTGTGGCAGATGTGGTGGCGACAGTGAAAGGAACCACCTACCACTACCACGCTCCGCTGGCCCAGGCCGAACACCTGCGAGAACGAGAACAGCCGGAACCTCAGCAGTTCAGCACAATCAGGGTCAAACACGAGAATGATCAGTGATACCATATGCATCTACTTTGTGGTTGAGACGTGTCTAGCTGAGTTTGGTTGGTCAACTGCATCTATTGTGAATAATGCTTTTTTATGCTTTTCATAGACACAACACTACATAGAACCTTCGATCCGATCCGATCTGGCGGGGGGGGGCGTACGATGTACAGCCCTACGATCAGACCTGCACGGTCCATTTCGTTACCCCTGATATCGTCATCTCGGACGTTTGTCCTTCTTTCACTGCCAAGCCACTCAAGCCATGCTGTTGGGCGCCAGGTACTAAGAGAGTGCCTGGCGTGGTGACGTCATGGTGCTGACAGCTCCCAACGGCCGCCCGGCGTAACCAAACCGGTATTGGCCTTATTGCTGGTTTCTCAGACAGCTCCTGACGTCGTTGATCTTCCCTCCAACGCGGCATGCTTTTTGGAGCGGCTTTCGGTGCAACGGCAGATCCAGTTGGTTCCCATTTTACCTACTCACTGTAACCAGTTTTCGGTGGCCTGGGTGGAGCGTTGTGCCGACGACCAACTCTTTGCAGCAAGAAACTTGCCGCGCCGAGATGATGAACCACTACAACCGCTAGGGATGCAGGGGCCGCCGTGACTCAGAGGCCACTGAGCCAACGACGCGGCTTACATACAACCTTTCTGTAAAGCTTTTCTTTAAAACTGGAAGCAATGTGTAGTTATCAGTTGCAGAGGTTAAAGTTATCGGTTCCCCAGGGTCCTGTCTCGGACCTATTCTGTTTTTACTTTACATGAATGACCTGCCGACCATATTTCAAGACAACACGGTGAACATTAAGTCAGTCTCTGCTCTGGTTCGATCGAGTCTTGGCCCTTTGCGCCCTATTCAGACCCAAAATTGAACGTTTGGCGTAGATGTCTGTAAGTTGGAGGGCTAACACGTGTCGATAGGTTATATAACCACTGCAAAGGATTTCACTTTTCGACGCTCCACGCTCCAGATATGCCCCTCTGAAAATCGGTCCGCTTAACCAGGGCTGTTGGGTCGGTTTTTTTCCTTGGTTTTTTTTCGTTATTTTCCGAAAAAAAACCGGTTTTTTTCCTAGGGGCTCGGAAAAAAACTAAAATGCGGAAAAAACTCAAGCAAGTTTTTAAAGGAAATAGGCACAATAACTGGTTGAATTCGCTTCAAATGCTTTGAATTTATGTTAATAAAAGCCTTACAAGCATTTCCATGGCATAACTTAGCTGTTTTTGGCAAAAAATACCGGTACCATTTTCAGCCAACTTTTATTATTGTATTTTTGTTGTTTTAAAATCAAATTACTACTAAAAAAAAAGGAAATTAGTGCATTTTGTAATAAAACTCACGCTAGTTCGTTGAATTCTGCAATAAAAAGGGATTGTAAAAATTTTTTTTTGTCATCTCGGAAAATAACTTTTGGAAAAAAAACCGAAAAAAAACAGGAAAAAAAACCGGAAAAAACCGGCTTGAGTTTTTTTCCGGAAAACAAACAGCCCTGCGCTTAACTATGGGACCGAAATTTCAAAATCGAATTTCTAGTGCATTATTCAGAGTTTGGACTTAAAAATTGGGGCTTTTTGGTAACTTTTGGAGTACTTTAAGATCAACGATCGAATTCTATCTTTTGTGAAGTTTTCAGGAAAATCTACTGCTCAGGAAGTTGCAGGAGGGGGACTGTTGCATCTATTGCATGCATGCATTGAAGTGAAAAAAAGACGAACTACGTACTGCAATAATCAAGGGAAGCGCGTTTGCGCTTCACGTGGGGTTTGTTTGTCATTTTCGGTCTATAAAGATTTTTAAACATCGTGTGGTGTAGCGAAAAAATGCGCCTCTCTTTTATGCTCAGGTTTTCATAAAATGTTGTATGTTGTGCCAAAAAGTCTAACTTTGAACAAAGATCCAGCCTTCCCGAGCTGCTGTGGCTGGAGTTATGGGCGAATATTTTCTAAAAATCGAGGGAGCATCTTGGGCATTTTTGGTACATTTTGGAAAACATCTCGCTAACCGGGCAAGACACAGGAAATATTTGAGTGAGGGATTAAAAGTATTTTTAAATAGCTATCGATTGGTGTGCATGCGAAAGCTGTCGGTGTAGAAATGCGCAAACGGCAGGCGTTTGAATTCAGGTCCTAGAGGTCCAAAAATTGGCCAAAAAATGGCTGGCGAGCCAACTTTGAGGAGGTGTAGCTGCGCTTCTAGGGGGATGTTTTTCTTCTAACATGCGCCGATGGTAATCATTCGTGGTCTAGTTTATGCTGACAGAATTTTAGTCCGATCTGTGAGATGACTGTACTTGCCCCCGCTAAGCTGACTTACTCATGCATGATAGGAGTCAGTCTCTGATTCGACCGAATCTTGGCCCTCTGCCCTATTCAGACCCAAAATTGAAAGTTTGGCATAGATGGCTGTAAGTTGGAGGGCTAACACGTTGGACTGCATGAAGCAGTATTTGAGGGCGCAATGTACTTAGGGAACTCAAGACACCACAAATGCCGTGAATTAACTCGTCCCTGACTGTTGGGGACTCCCTTAATTCTTCAGGGCAAGAAGTTGTCCCCCGGGGGACAGGAAGAAGCCCCTGATTCTGGGGGACAAGAAAAACATGTCCCCGAAGTGGGGGACAAGGGGTGGATACTGTATTTTGATTGCTGGATACTGTAGAAAGACAACGGGTTGTCCCCAACTCTCCGGGACAGGTCGGGGACTTTTGCTCCCTGATCTGCATCAGACGGATATGTGCAGTATATAGCAATCAAGTACTGTAAAGAGCACTATACATTATTGAAATGGTTGAAATATGTACAAGTACAGTGAAGCAGTGTCTGATTGCCCCTGATTATTAGAACCTGAAATGATTTAATGGAAAATACTTTTCCAGCTGCCACAAGCACCCACACGCAATTGCATGAAGCTGTTCTCATTTCAAGCAAGTGAATAGGTCTTGTTATCCAAGCACCGAAGAAGAGACAGGAGAATGAAGATTTTCTTCTATTCCCTCTCATTGCTAACAGCTATCCACTTGGTCAATAGCTACTGGTCAGGACAACTCAAGCGGAACCAGTGTTATTTGCAGTTGGTACAGCGCAGAAAACAAGCTTTCAACCTTTCTGAAGGCCAGGTCCTCTGTGGCAGGGATTGGAGAATCACATTTAGACTTAAGCAAGCTCAGGAGCTGCTGGATTCGGGTCAACTGCCCTGGCAGTACTACGAAGCAACATTTGCATACAGCGCCATCAGTTTTAGCCATAGAGGCGCATGTGCCGTGAGTCTGTTGGAGTTCTGGGACCTCAAGTTTTGGTCTGTTTTCTATGAAATGAAATATTCGCTTATGCTTATTCGTAGGCACGGTGATGTTTGCTCTACTTTCCTGTGCAAGTTAGAGGAAGTGCTAGCACCACTCTACTTTCTCTTCAGCCGCTATGTAGCCATTCCACTTAGTCTGCTGCTAAATGCGTTAAATCTGAGCATAATGCGACAAGCTTTGACAGGTCTGGAACCGGGTGCCGCGCTTTATCTGCATCTCAGTGAGATAGTAACAGACTTATTGCTAGAACTGTGTTTTAGCTTGGAGAACTCATTCTTTCTTCATTCATTTTTCCGGAAGCTTTACTGCTGGTTTGATACCAGTTTCTATGTCACTTCAGGGTTTGAGAAACTACCATCTGATTTTTTTCAACTGCTTAACCAGATTCTGCTTGCTGCACTAATGTATGACAGAGTTGTAGCTATAGCCAAACCATTTCACTACCATGCGATGAAGCATCGCAAACGCGCCAGCAAAATTTTAACAGTTTCGATCTTGTTTTCCTTCCTCGGCACTGTGGTTTGTGGATTTTTTGATTTTCAGAGAGTTCGTATTGCTAGCTTTTTTGGTATTCAGTGGAACACCTTGGCTTACAAGCTACTTAAAATATTTAGAGAGATCTATCAAACTATCGTCTACTTTTTCTTGTTGGTAGCACAGTTTTCGTTGGTTTGGATTTACATGTATTGGATGCACAAAAATGCTAGCACTGCATCGAATACTAACCAAAATGAAAGAAAGCAACGGGAGAAAGCTAAGCGCAAGCTGCTTGTCGGCACTGTGTTGTTGAATTTATTCATGATGAACTTTTTTCTTATTGGTAACTTGAAGAGTATTCTCGTTTTGTTTTGGAAAACCCGTAATTTTGTGCATGTTATTTTATCTGTTTCGGTAAAGGTTTTTGGTCCTGTAGCGGGCTTTCTCAACGGTTCTGGCTCGATTTTATTCCATGTGATTTTCTCGAAAACTTACAGGAAAGCCTTTTACAAGACGTTTCTAGGAAAATCCATTCTTAAACTCAAATCGGTCAACATTTCTGCAGGGATGAATAAGAACCAAAATCCCAGGAATGTTGGAATTATACTGTAAAAATACAGGGTCCGTGAAAAAGCCGGCAGATTTTTTACTGTACCAGCAGCAAACCTCCACCGATTTGAATGAAAAGGAAAGATAAATAAGTTCTTGAAAGATTGATGAAACTTTAGTTAAGATACTCTGCTCAAAACTTCAGACTATACAGGCAGTGTACTTTAGTTTTCTGACATTTTCAGTTTGAAAAGTAGGCGTAAAAACATGACATCTTTAAAATTTTGTGCTATTAAACCGAAAATTTTACATAGTTTGCCTAAAAATTATCGTTTGAATGGAGGCTGTCAGACACCAGAAAATGACACCAAAAATTGCTGCCGACCCAAATTTGGGGGTGTAGCTCCGGTTCCAGGGGGTTGCTAGTTGCCGGGCATGCACCGTTGGTCTTCGATTGTGCTCTATTTTAACAGATATTAATATCAGCCAGATCCGTGAGATGACCCTACGGACTTGCCGTCTCTAAGCTTACCTTCTCGCAAAATGCATCTTTTAAAAAAATGTAAAGATCAGATAGGACCATTTGGTGGCGATGTGTTTCAGCTGCTATCAAAGTTTGCCCTGACGGGACACCAAATTCCCTGACTTTTCCCTGACTTTTCCATGACTCCCTGACTTCCTATGTCCCGCACGAACCCTGCTCTTCCCTGCACTTTGCTATCTTGTTCATGTTATTGTGTACATTCCGTATGCTCATATGTCTGCGAAGTAAAGATTCATTCATTCATTCATTCATTCATTCATTCATTCATTCATTCATTCATTCATTCATTCATTCATTCATTCATTTGATTGATTGATTGATTTTTATTGTCATTGTTAGCAACTAACAAACAAAATGAATGCCCAACAAAGCAGACTGCAACACAGAGCGGGCTGGGCCGCTAAACGGCTACCAATGCCCTACCCTTCAAGTGAGGTGTTAAGAGCCACATTTTATAAAACCGGGGCGGGTCCCCTACTAACCGCGGAACATGAAAAATTCTGACCTATAGTTTTTATTTGATAAATCGATAGCTCTATGGTAGAAAATAACACACGAGAAATATTTTCACTCGCCTGTCACTAATATGCAAATTAGGGCCAAAAACGTGTTTTTCCACCCAAATTCGGTCTTTCTTGTATTTCTCCCGCATGTGTTGACGGATCGGGCTGATATTTTCAGTAATAATGCTGGGTATATTGGGTGTTGTACCTATAAAATTTGAAGAGGATCGGCGAAGGTTGAGATCGCAAATTATAATGAAATGCAAATTTTGGGGTCCTGTAAAAAATCGAATTTTGCAAAAAAAGGTACCTCGAAATTTTCGACCAAACTTTCAGTGTAGGTTGCTTAAGTGTCCCTCTAAGTAAACCCACTTTTTCCGTTTGTGGACTTTGTCTCTGTTTCGAGAAATTAATGTTCGAATTTTCATACACACGTTGGTAGAAAAAATCGGAATTTACTTCCAGCTTTCGTTTGAGCAAACGGATCTTTTAGCGTTCGGTCTCGCTTGAAAGAGCGCGCAATGGCCGATCGATTGTTGGGTCGCCCGCTAGAAACAAACCACTCAGTCGGGAACTGTAAGAGTTTAAAGTGAGCGAGTTGACCACTGCGATTTTCTCATGTTTTTGAGTTCTGTAATGTTGTTTATCATGGCTTTTGACTCAAAATCCGAATGGAAAGTGTTCGCTACGTTTTGAGAAGGCTCAGCGTGCCTTAGTAATCATTATTCAAGAGCTGAATGTGAAACGCACAGCTGGCCACCTCCAGGCATTCTCTCAATTGACATGGAACCTTTTCGAAAACGCTGTACCTTGGCAGATTTGGGTTTTGTTTGGCGGCTCTTCTTCAAGTATAGCATTAAGCTTTTGAATAATGGTTGTTAGAGGCACGCCGAGCTTTGTATGAAACCTCCGACAGTGCAAATGTACAAGACAATGGTTTATTACAAACAGTAACACAGAGTCCCATTCTAATTTACAGTGACTCAGTGATTTACTGCTGGGAGTCAACAAGAGTGCAAAGACGTATGTAGCGCTGGCCATTGTGGCATACACGCAAAGTTTTATTATCCTAAAGACAGAAAGACAATCGGTAAAGCGCACACAAATCTGACACACACAACAGACCGACAGACCGTTTGCGGATCAGCCAATGAACAAAACGGACACCGTCAAGAAATCAAGCCCACATGTATGCTTACTATGTAGGCTGAGGTGCTGCCTGTACAAGAGACCACTAGCAACTGTAAACACACAAGCAATACACACGTAGACTATACTGGAAAACGTTATAGTGATTTAGTTCTGCATTATCTATTCAGTTTGAAGGTACTATGAAGAAACGGTAAAAGCAGTGGATGTAAGTACCATTGTATCGAAAGGAGAAAAAGTATATATATGCTGCCACTAGGAATGTACACAATAAACAAACAAATAAACCTGGCCTGGTCAGAAAACTCTTGCATCGAAAGTGCTTAACACTTAAATTGGAGGTTTTTGGCTGCAGTATAAGAGTCGAATTTCACCGAACCAAAGCAAACTCCTAGAGTGTGAAAAGGGGTGCATGTTGCGTGTCATACAAGCGTACTTGTCCAAGAATTAAAGAAATTCGGCTTTCATATTTTACGGGAACAATCGATTTTTTGATGCACATTAATTTCTAAGCAAAAACAAGATGATCTCGTTACATTTCGTTTGAGCAGACTCGTTTAAGGTGAGCGAGTTTAGCCAGCATACTACGATTTTCTCCATTTCTAATATGGTTTTTGCCTCAAAATAGTTTACTAGAGGCATGCTCAGCTTTTTCCAAAGTTTGCGTACACTTTCCAATCCCATTTTGAGGCAAAAGTCGTGATACAACATTATAAAACTCAGAACATGAAAAATATTGCAGTCTAGTCGACTCGCTCACTTTAAACTCTTACTGTACCAGTGGTACTCAGTGGTTTGTTTCTAGCCGTCGACCAACCAATCGATCGGCCATTGCGCGCTCTTTCGAGCGAGAGCGAACGCTAAAAGATCCGTCCGTTCAAACGAAAGCTGAAAGTAAATTCCGGTTTTTTCTACCAACGTGTGCATGAAAATTCGAACACTAATTTCTCGAAACAGAGACAAAGTCCACAAACGGAAAAAGAGGGTTACTTTGAGGGACATTTAAGCAACCTACACTGAAAGTTTGGTGGAAAATTTCGAGGTACCTTTTTTTGCAAAATTCGATTTTTTACCAGAACCCAAAAAATTATAATTCGCGATCTCAACCTTGGCCGATCCTCTTAAAATTTTATAGGTAAAACACCCAATATACCTATCATTATTTCTGAAAATATCAGCCCGATCTGTCGACGCACACGGTAGAAATAAAAGAAACACCGAATTTGGCTGGAAAAACATGTTTTCGGCCCTAATTTGCATATTAGTGACAGGCGAGTGAAAATATTTGTCGTGTGTTATTTTCTACCATAGACCTATCAATTTATCAAATAAAAACTATAGGTCAGAATTTTTCATGTTCCGCGACCTGCCCCGGTTTTATAAAATGTGGCTCTTAAGTCGTAATCGTCAAAAGCTTTACGAAAGCTGCGTGCGGACCTACTTTCTACTATGCGGTGTGGTAAACTATTCCAGATTGAAATAACTCTGACCGCAAAGAAGTATTTTCGCAAATCTAATCTGGCTTTAGGCATGTACAATTTGTACATGTGTCCTCGCGTGGTTGTATAGTGAGCATAAGCAAAGAAGGCTTCAGCAGGAACATCCACCAATCCATGCAGAATTTTATAGACCATGACAAGATCTGTAATAATGCGTCGTTTCTCCAACGACTCCAGCTTTAAAACAGATAAACGTTGACAGTATGGAAGAAACTCGAGACCAGAGACTCGTCTGGTAAACAATCTTTGAACTCGTTCCAACAAGTCAATATCTTTCAACAGATAGGGGTTCCAAACTTCACTAGCATACTCTAGTTTTGGACGGACGAAAGTTTTAAATAATTTCACCAAGAATGACTTTGTCCTGGTTTCAAACGAGCGAAAAATTAAGTTAACCAACTGAAATCCTTTTAAAGCAATTTGCTGACAGTGTTTAGAGAATTTCAAATCATCTGAAATCAAGACGCCCAAATCAGATATGACATGTACAACCTCCAAACTTTCACCATTGGCCGTATATGGTGTGTCTGCATTGCCATGACCAAAATGTAACACCGCACATTTATGGATAGCAATAGAAAGCTGCATTCTCTCTGCCCAAGTCATTACTCGTTCAAGATCGTTCTGCAATACTTCATTGATATGAAATTTAGGAACTGCAAAATAAATCTTTGTATCATCTGCATAGAGAACCAAGTTTGCCTGTGACAAAACCGACCCGACGTCGTCTATATATACCAGAAACAATAGAGGACCTAATTTGCTACCCTGAGGTACGCCCGAGGTAATAGGTAACAAATTAGAGGATTCACTATCAATTCATTCATTCATTCATTCTATCATTCATTCATTCATTCATTCATTCATTCATTCATTCATTCATTCATTCATTCATTCATTCATTCATTCATTCATTCATTCATTCATTCATTCCGGCACAGTTGGTGTAGTGGTTTAGGCCGCATAGCCACTGTGCGCGACGTTGTGCGCTCATCCTCTCGGCGCGGCAAGTTTCTTGCCGCAAAGAGTTGGTTGTCGGGCAAACCTTCACCCAGGCTGGTGACAGCTAGTAGGTAAAATTGGAACCGTCTCTATCTGCCATTGCACTGAAGCCACTCCACAAAGCATGCCGCGCTCGAAAAAAGAGTAACTACATACATTTGAAAGTAGCTTTGAAATTGAATCAGAGAAATTGTCGGTATTCCAGTTACTTACATATACAATGTGCAACACATTACCAACAAACAACCACTGTAGCCTTGATGAAAGCCCAGAGCACTTGCCACTGCGACAACAATGACAACAACGCAACTAAACTACTTGGCCTTTGATCAGACTCTAAGCTGGATGCTTTGGCTTCACCTTCATATTATACATTCTGGGTTTGACAGCGAACCAGTCACTCAATTTCTCCGGTAGTCTCTGACATTTGAGCAGAGCCTTCACTGCTTTTCTAACTTCTGGCAGTCGCTTCCAGTAGAGGAAGCCGTTGGCTACAGAACTGAGGTTAAGCGGCACAAACAACAGCCATCCATACACCTGCATTTGAGGGTTGTCTTTGAGCAACCAGGTCCAAATCAGATGGAGACCGGCTGTCATGCACAAGGTTATCATGGCAGAGATGCCCATGGTGATGGTGAATGAACGCAGTCACTTCTTGTAGTCCTTCCAGTCTCTGCTGTCCTTGGTCACTTGGTTGGAGTGACCAACCGTCGTTGGCAAGTTCTTCTGCAACCATGTTCTGTAAGCGAGCCGAGGACCACCACACCATATACCAACACACTGCCCAACATCCAGCACTGAGAGAGGCATGAACTGATTTCATAGCCAAGCAGAAAGGTGTGTGTGCTGAGACAGTAGGGCACTGTGTCGCGCAGTCTTGTCAATGGGTAGTAGATTTTTAGAGTGGCGGTGCCCAACCAAGATGGCGCTATACAGCCCAGCATCTTGTACACATATCTCACTTTCTGATTGTAGTACCGGAACGGTCGGCACACCCCTAGCAGGCGGTCAACACTCACCACCATCAGCATCATGGCCGAGCTGTGCTCTCCCACTACCTGAGCTATGTTGCGCACAGTGAGCAAGCAGCTGAGGCGACTGGCATGTCGGTAGTGGAAAGCAGAGATGCAGACCATGTAGACTCCAAGCGCGCAGTCAAAGAGTGACAAGACGGAGATGAGCAGAAACTCCTTGGTTCTCCGCGTGGCTCTTTGTTTGATGAGTGCCAGGAAACCGGTGCCATTGCAGAGTACCTTTGCCGCTGCTGATGTGAAGATGACCGAAGAGCACAGAATGGCCCACTTGTTGGTGGAGCAAAAAATGGAATGCTCTAGGTTGAGCAGAATTTCGTCAGTTGCAGTGCTGTTCATGCTAATGAGCTGAGATGAAGGTTGAAGCTTCCTGACAAGCAACCTCGCTGCTAATTGCTCAGTAAAACTGCACGGTTTGCTCGTTAAGAGATGGGGTTTGGTTAAAGCAGTTATTAGCAGTGCATAGACTTCCTCTTGTTTGCTGAAAAGGATTTGAGCTTGTGCAAGTAAGTGAGGCCGACAAGTATTCATGAGAATTACATGATAACAGAGTACAGATGCGCAAGGCCCGGGCACACTTTTCGGTCCGCCGGGCCGTCCTGTCGCGTTGAGCGGTAGATTTGTTGTATCTTTTCAGTGCAGTATGCCGTACTGTTGCTAAGTAAATTTAATTTAAATATAATTAAATTATAATTTACTTACCACATGCCCAGAGAAATATAATTAAATTAAAATTTACTTACCACATCTGAGAGAAATTTAATTTAATTATAATTTACTTACCACATTTAATTAAATTAAGTACATTAAGTACAGGGTGGGCCATTTATCTATTCCCGGTTTCATTAGGACATAACTTTTTGCTTTACCGACCGATTTTGCTGAAATTTTGTATAGATACACCCTGATACTTCAAGTTTTTACTGTTAAAATTTTAGCGCGTTCTGACATGAAATGTCTAAATAACAGTAAACTTTTCAAAAGTTCGTTATTGCACTGTGAATTCGTAGTACAGAACGAGGCTGGCGATTTGTTTCTTTTCTGGAAGAGGAGCTGCTTTTTATGCAGGATGGGGCGCCTCCCCACTGGGGCCTGGCGGTGCGTGCATGGCTCAACGAGTGGTTCCCAAACCGCTGGATGGGCCGCGGATCCCCCAACATGCCCTGGCCACCACGCAGCCCGGACTTAACGCCCTGCGACTTTTTCTTATGGGGCTTTATCAAGTCAAAAGTCTATGCCACGCGACCGGCTGACATTCCAGAACTGAAAGAGCGCATCAGGATGGCCTTTGAAAAGATTACGGTCGAGATGCGGCAGAAGACTATGCTGGAGTACCGACTGAGGCTGGCGAAAGTGATCGAAAAAAGTGGCGGCCACGTGGAGACGCATAACTAGCGACCAGCGTGAAGGATTAATTTTAAATTTTAACTGTAAAAATTTGAAGTGTTAAGACATTTGTATGTAAAATTTTAATAATATCGATCTGACTGGAAAAAAGTTATGGTTATATGAAACCGGGAATAGATAAATGGCCCACCCTGTATATTTAAAATAGGCCTGATTTTGGCGGCTAACATCTAAGGCTTTGCTTCCAACTAAGCAAGGATGGTATAACAGTTATCTAGAATGAAAACCAAACGAGGGTATCACAGGTTAAAAAAGTCAACAACAGACATGGACAAAGGGAGGGGGCTGAGGGGTTTACCCGCACAGGCTCTGACCTACCGCTTCTCAGGCTACTACGACCCCTTCCGGATTTTTTGGAAGAATGTTATAAAAGTATGCCTACGTAGTTTAGGTGTGAATGAGCTCAGACTAGATTATTTCAACCTTAAAAGAAAAAGCCAAAAAAACGTTGATTCTAGCGAAAAATTGGACTTTTTGGCTTACCATCTCACCTCATCAGCCGCCGCTACCACCTCCAGCCAGCCCCTCAGATTTTGAAAATTTATCACCCCTAGCCGAAATAATCTGTCTGTCAATAGTAATAATGACAGTTCGTCAGAATTTTAATAAGAAAGCCCCAATCTCAAGTGGCTTTCCAGTCAGTTTCTGCTTGCATCCACAACAGATAAAGACAATGCCTGTGAGACTGAACATATGCTATCGCATAGCAAAAAATGGCTGAAAAGTACCTATAGGAACTCTTAGCTCGGTGGATAAATTGGAGTATAGTTTGTTTTGTGTTAGATTAGAGAAACAAGCGCAAAGACAAAACGCGGCGGGCGGGCGCGCGGAAAATTGTACAGTAAGTATGACTTGCCGCCATTGAAAGGTATAGATACCGAAAGCAGGTGCTCATGCAGCACTTGCATGCTGCCAAAAAGGTTCAGCAATAGCCAGGCTTCTGTAAGTAAATTAAGTATATTTTAAGTAAATTTAGTAAATTATTTTTGGTAAGTATAATTTACAAATTATAATTATAATTAACTTTCCCTGTTCTCATAGAAATTTAATTTAATTATAATTTACTTACCATATAATTTACTTGTATTAGTAAATTTCTAAACAATTTAATTAAAATTATAATTATAATTTACTTAGCAACGGTAGTATGCCGTTCGCTTTAAATCGGCACACGTTTACATGTTGGATTGTATTTGTTTTGATTCCTTGGCTGGCCGGCGTGAGCTACATTGTAAGTGTTAAAATAAATAAATTTACTTAGGAAACACTACAATTTACATGTTGCCCGCCAAAGATGGAGAAAAGAAGGCGTGTAATACTGCGTAAATCAGGATGCAAACAGGCAGTGAACATGACAGATTGTTTTGACTGGAAAAGTTGCGCCGTTGCAGGCGTTATGTAAGTGTTCTAACCTGGAAGTTACCGTGATACTTTATCTGTGAGTAAGTCATACTTTATCTGTTACCGTGATACTTTATATTGGGATATGGGCTGTCTAATCTAAATTTCGCAATTTTCTGTATTTTACATGTAAAAACGGCTAATGTTTCCATATTGTTATGTTTCACAGTGCCCTGCTATAGTGTGTGATTTCTGATGAGTGATTACATGATATGATATACATACAGTAAAAGTCAAACCTTCACCATAATCTTTTGCTTAGAATTGCGCTCAGCCTAGGCTCTGATTAATGGTTTGGCTTAGGTTTCAAAGTTAAAACTGGAGGAAAGAAAACAGTCCGATCCAAACAAAAATAGGGAAGGGGCTGCAGTAATTGGAATAATGGAAGTACGTGTGCTGTGCCGGTCAGAAGGCTATATTTGGCTTCTTCAGTGGTCGGTCAAAACAGCCGACGGCTATCAATTTCCAAGTTCAGAACGAGCTGTCTGCAAATTTCTACATTAAGAGCCGGTTTATATAAGGGTCGACTCTTCCCGGACAAATCTCAACTTTTTGTCTCCGATTTGGCTGAAATTTTGTATTTTGGTTTAATTTGACCTAAAAAGACATTTTATCACCTTCCCGGCCATTTTTGAGAGGGTCATTTTTTCGACCCTCTCAGATTTCGAGAAATGTTTCAGTTTTTGGAGAATATCTAGCTAACCGAGTAAGTTCCGGATGCCTGAAGTACAGCGCTAGAAAGGCCACCCTTTGGGCTATCGAACCATGTGCAGACCAATTCTGTATCTAGAGAAATGAGAGAATGGTGATCGTTTGAGTGGAGACGGTCAGAGTTAAAAAAAATTTGCCAAAAAGGGGCTGGGGCCTGTTTCACCAATTTACAAATCATCACAAATCATCACAAATACAAATACAAATACAAATACAAACGGATTTCTGTTTCACCAACATGCCAATTTACAAATACAAATACAAACGAAATACAAGTAGAATTTCACAAATACAAACGAAATACAAACGTTCCTGTTTCACCAAAATACAAGTGATTTACAATTCCTTCCAATTTGTGAAATTTTTTCACAAAGGTCGGAGGCTTTGTAAAATAATTATTGGTTAGTGTTCTCGGCTGTCTTGTGATGGAAACGTTCTCAAGTGACTCTGAAAGCGGTGAGGAAAATAGAGAGCCGGTTCTTGCTCAAAAAAGACACACTTATCGGCCGCGAATCAACTTGTTTTTGGACGACAACGCGTCGTTTGTTGAGCGATTCAGATTCGATCGAGCCGGCGTGGAGAGTCTGCTCCAGTCACTTGCCCCGCGACTGGAACACCCGTCATATCGAAATGGGGGTGAGGGGGGTTGGCCTTTCCAGCAGGGGTTAACCCCGCAAACCCCGTAGTACATGTATGCTTATAAGGACTAGAATGGTTTCAAAAATACAGTGGTAGTACCTCTTTCACAGACCATAGGCGGCGTGTACCCCAACGAATCTGGTACACCGAGACCCTGGAGAACGGGCGATTCCTTCCCAAGAATATCCAGGACGACTTTGTCCACATCTGTCAACTTTGCTTTCTTGCCTCCTCCTCTTCCTGTACTTCGTTGATTGTCAATTTTAGCCTGAAACTATGAAAAAGTAGGTAACGTTTTATTCCCAGACGCATAAATTCATACATATAGCGCCAAAAATGAAAAGAAAAGTACGATAGTAAGTGAAATATTAGTCGTGGGAAAAGGTCATGCTGACCCGCCCTCCGATTGCGATTTTTGAGCGTTTTCTAGTGCCCAACCCCTCCCTACGTAGAATTTCGGCTCAGCTCGGCCGGCGCCGGATCCCCCAACCATCTCCCCTTCGGCGGATTGACTTTTGAACCTTAAAGAACTCCCTTTGAAACGCAAAAAGGGCAATAAATCCTCGACAACATTTCTTGAACAGTACGGCGAAAAGATACTTTTTCGACTAGAGATGCAACCATAATGAAAAATACCGGATACCGAATAATAGTTTTCAACGCTTTTAACATAGGATGAACTGATATCACGTTGAATGGGCTATATTTTCGAGATAGTACGCTGCAGTTAAGTCCGAAAATCCGCTAATCTGCACGCAAAACAAAAAATGCCCTCAAAGTCTACAAAAATAGCTCTACTAACCACAGTTGCTCTGTTGATATTCGGCCACACAACGTCTCGCAGGTGTTTGAAGTCTTTAGTTTCATCGGCAACCGTGGGCAGAGCAAAGGGAAGTGACTGCGCCTTGCATTCCTCAAAAATCTCCTTCCACTTTGCGGTCTTATCCTCGTAGGTGATATTTGGATCAAATTTATCGAACAACAGATGCTTGTTCTCTTGGATTCTCTCAACCAACCATAGTTTCTGCGCCTGAGTCATATGAAGCCTTCTTTTACTCTCCAATAAATCCGTTTGTTGCGGCACAACAATATCCTCCATTTTTTTGCTCTGAAACTAATTTTTTTCTCCCTCCTTCTTTGTAAATCACTTGTGAAATTTTTTCACAAATACAAATACAAATACAAAGATTTTTTGGTGAAACAGAATCCGGCCCGTTTGTATTTGTATTTGTATTTGTAATTGTAAAATCTGCTTTGTATTTGTAAATTGGTGAAACAGGCCCCTGGTGACCCAACTTTGAGGGGGTGTAGCTCAGGTTCTAGGGGGTCTTCGATGTTCGAACATGCACCGTTGGTGTTCGTTTGACATCTATTTTAACATATTTGGATACCAGAAGGATCCGCGGAAAAAAGTTGCTTGATCATCCTAAGCTGACTTTCTCGCAAAATGCATGCTAAGTTGTTATTGTTTCTTGCTGGTGATGTAAATCGAAAGAGTGTTTGTTCTGTTTAAGTGTGTTTTTCAATTCAGAGCGTGCAAAAATATGAATATACTGCAATATTAGCTTCAGTGCGAACAATACCAGAATACCCCAAACACATCACAACAGCAATATCAAATGGGCTAAAAATGAAATAGAATTTCAGTGAACATTCTGCGTCATTAGAAATGACAAAACACTAGATTTTTTATGCTAACGAAGAAAGAAAGTTAATTGCTGGTGTGCTACGTTTACGTACTTTGAAAACTGTCACAAATTATTGCGTAAAGTCTACACAATAATAAACACTCAGATAAAGAAGTGGCTTTAAACATTTCTGCACAAAATAAAGGCTACAAAATGTTTTCTTGTGATAGAGCTGGTCGCTAGCAACAAATAAGGGTTGATACTATTGAACAGACCACCTATAATGTACCACATAATATTTCCGATATCTTTGTACTTGCGCGATCTTATAAGATACAATGCAACAGAATGTAAGAACATTAGAACGAACAAGACAAATCCGACTAAAGCGAACTTTTGCTCAGTCTTTCTCTTTTGATTCGCACTCGAATTCACCAGTGCAGCCCCCACCTACTGTTGTTTGTGTATACACATACACATTTACCATACACAAAAATACACATTGTTTTTTCAATGTGTATACACATACACATACACATACACGTTGAAAATTCGGATACACATTACCATACACAAACAGTACTCAAAATGTGTATTTTTGTGTATGTGTATATTATCAGCAAAAGTCGATAAAATTTCGAACAGAAACGTAAAATTTCTAAGTTTTTGGTGCGGTAATAAACAGTAGATATCCTCATAAATCCTTCAAATGGCCTAAGTAACCCAATTTCAAAGCTATCCAAGCTTTCAAGCAGCAGACATTGAGATGTTTGATTTTCCTAGCATTTCTGACTGAAAATCTACCAAAAAATTTGCATTTTCAGTACAATACACATACACAAATATACACAAAAATACACACTGTTTTGTTGAATGTGTATACACAAATTACCATACACATTTGAATTGAAATGTGTATACACATACACATACACATACACAAACGGAAAATCCCATACCAAACAACAGTACCCCCACCTGGTTTCTGTGTCGGATCATGCGGTATAACATAATGGCGTACATGACACAAACTGATCCGTTGATTAGCAGTCCATTTAGAACAGATACCAGACCAATTACAGTCTGAAAGGTTTAGCATGGCCTTAAATACAGTTTAAATGGTGTGCCAAATATATCAACATGTTCCATCATACATGTGCATGGGGGTATCCAAGGGGGACAGGGGGGGACAAAAATAAAAATCTACAAAACGTTGCTAGAGGCTGCTAGAAAGCCTGCAGTACAGTTGTTTGTATATATACATATACATTTACACTGTTTGCATAATATACATTGTTTTTCGTTTGCATATATACATATACATATACATATTGAAACGGAGTTGAGGAGTCTTTACTAGTAGAGTTGCACAACACAACACAACACACACACACACTCAAACACACACACTCACACAACCACTCGTTAACTCGATGATACAAACACTCACTCAAACTATCAAACTCTTCATCACTCCCCTTTCAACGAGTGTCGACTGGCCGCCGCTGTGCCTGACAATCGGAGAGACGAACTATGGGAGCTGCACTGCCTCTGTTGACTCGGCATCTTCAGTAGCAAGCTGCCCTGCACTGACACCACATTGATCCGATCTCTTGCGCGCCACGCTGCGGCCTTTCTGCGCCTTTGATCTGACGACTTGTCAACGGTGAAACAGACTTGCCACTCCTGGACAGCGAACTCAAGCGAATTGCCATTCTTCTCATCCTCTGATCTCTTCTTCTCACTTTCCTCTTTCTCCTTTTTCTCTTAACCCTCTGCATTCTCTTTCTCCTCTTCATCTTACACCTTCTTCTCAACACTCTCTTACTTCTCAGCACTTTCTTTCTCATCATCATCATCTTTCTCCTTCTTTCCCAAAACATATTTCTTCTTCCTCTCTCATCTTCTTTCTCTTCCTCTTCCTCTTTCTCTTTCTCTTCATCTTCCTTCCTTCTACTCCCTACTTCTATCTTCTCTTCCAATTTCTTCTCTTCTTTCTTCTTCCTCCTTCGCCTCTTCTTCTTCCTTCTTTTTACATCTAAGAGAACAGGACCGTCCGCTGCTGAGCAAACTTCTAATCCATCAACAATTGAACCACCTTGGACGTCCTGAAGAAAAGCCGAATCCTTAGTGTCGGCAGAGGCCACATCGTCGGGTTCGTCCGCGTGTGCCCCAAGAAGCGCGCTATGAGATGGTTCCTTTTGTAGACCATCAACTTCATGAGGAAAAGGGCTCTGAGCCATTGAAGAAAAGCCTGATGCTCCATCAACTAAGTGCACGTCATCCTCGACTTCTTCCGCCGCCTCTTTCCACTCCTCTGTCTTCCCCACGTCTGGCTTCACTACCACTTGAGCATCGACCATTAACCCAGTGAAGGGAGTGTTTAATGAGCCGACTTGGACACCCAAAGTGCCAGAAAGCAAAGCCGCTTCCTCTTTCATACGATCTGCCAGGGGTCGAGACAGGTACTGAACTGAGCGATCAGACGATCAGTGCGCTGCTTTGCGATTTGCCGCTCCCGATCACGCCGCTGTTGTTCGATCTGCCATCGTTGTTGTTGTTCGACCCACCATTGCTGTTGCTGCTCGATATTACGCTGAATTTGCTCTTGTAGAAGTTGGACGCGATCGCGAAAGGTAGTGGACATCATGTGAGCATCAGATGGGGCACGGCTGTGCCTGACGATCACGAGCAGTGGTAGCTTGGGGTTGGAAACAGGAGGAACTTGATGGTAGAACTTGAACTCGCACCAGAACTGAATGAAGGGGGCTCCCGGGTCTCGGCACCAATGAAACGGAGTTGAGGAGTCTTTACTAGTAGAGTTGCACAACACAACACAACACAACACACACACACTCAAACACACACACTCACACAACCACTCGTTAACTCGATGATACAAACACTCACTCAAACTATCAAACTCTTCATCATGTATTCGATTTTCAAATATGTTTCATACATATGCAAACGGTTTGTACTGTATATTTCCGTTTGCATATTTCGTGATAGTATGCAGTGCTAATTTATTATTATTATCTGTGCAAAAACCAACGTGCTGTACCAAAATTTCGCTCTCAATTTGGCCTTCCCTTCCACCTGGCTATAATTCAGAACTTTAGTGTTTGCTTTTTGGATAGGTCTAATTAATTTACATACTTACTACTAAATACAGTGTTGGTAAAAAAGACCGCCTGACCATTTTCCGAGTTTTCCGAATAATTTCAAATGGCCATTATTCCGTCAATTTTCAACCGAATGAAAAGATTGTTGGCACGATTATTATTATCTGTTAAGAGTTTGTTTTGGCCACGTTCTGGCCTTCTATAGCCTCGAGTTATGCCCTTCGGAAATCAGCGGACCCGAATTTTCAGTTGTCAGTTTTAACATAAATATCTTATCTCACGAACTCTTCATCGGTTCTTTCCCAAATTTTGCAGGTTAACCAATCTTTGACCGGCACCCAGCAGCATGGCTAGGAGTGGCTGGCACTGAAAGAAGGGCAACGTCCGAGATGACGAATCACGGGGAAGCGAAATGGACCTGGAGTCTGATCGCAGGCCGTAAGGCCCCCCACACATCGGATCGGATCGGATCGGATACATATTCATATACATTTGAACCTACTTTGTATATATACATGTACATATACATATATATTTGAAAATCCTAATATTTGCCATCTGTAGCCTGCAGATGCGTTTTTAAGCCACAGAAATCAATTTTTGCAAGTTTTCATTAAAATTTTCGATTTCTTGACAAAATTAGTGTTGGAAATGCGGTTTTTTGGGGCAGTTTTTGTCAAAAAAACTTTAACTACAAAGTTTTGAATTTTAAGTGAAATTTTCAACCAAAACATATGCAAAAAATTCAAAAATTGAGCATTTCGCCAGGCAACTACACACGGAGACATCTGAGCTGCAAACAATGCACATGTATGTTTTCTATACAATACATGTAACAGGGGGTCTGGGGAGGGTCTGCCCCCCCGACCGGACTTGGGCCAGACCCCCCGGATGTAACTCCCGAGACGATTTTTTCGAACCCCTCCGATTTCTCTGACAAGTAATTTTTTGAGACTTCAGACACAAAAATTCTCAAAATCGCCCTCAAAACAGCACTTTTTAGATGTACAGGGTGTCTCAAAAAAATGATCACATTTCTTTTTACTGTTATTTCCGCAAATTTTGACCAAATAGGCTGAAATTTGGACTATAGGTGTCAGAATTCGGGGAATTTTATGTGTTAAAGTTTGGCGCCCTAGGCTTGACTCATTCCCGAGAAATTTCAAAAAAAGTGAAATTTGGTAATTTCAATACTGAAATCACCGAAAAAATGATCGTATTTCTTTTTACTGTCATTTCCGCAAATTTTGATCAAATAGGCTAACATTTGAACCATAGGTGCCAAAATTCGGGGAATTTCATGTGTTAAAGTTTGGTGCCCTAGGGTTGACTCATTCCCGAGAAATTTTAAAAAAAGTGAAATTTGGTAATTTCAATAGTGAAAGCCGGTCACCGAAAAATGGAAACATTTCTTTTGACTGTATCTTTCCTAATTTCTGTCGGAATTGGATGAAATTTGGAGTGTAAACGCAGAAGTTCAGGGTAATTCGTGTGTAAATAGTTGACGCATGAACTCCAACGCTATCGTTAGAGTTTAGGCGATAATGTAATGTGACGTGTTTCGGTGACCGGCTTTCACTATTGAAATTACCAAATTTCACTTTTTTCGAAATTTCTCGGGAGTCAAGGCTAGTGCACCAAACTTTAACACATAAAATTCCCCGAATTTTGCCACCTATGGTGCAAATTTCAGCCTATTTGGTCAAAATTTGCGGAAATGGCAGTAAAAAGAAATGTGATCATTTTTTCGGTGACCGGCTTTCACTATTGAAATTACCAAATTTCACTTTTTTGAATTTTCTCGTGAATGAGTGGAGCCTAGTGCACCAAACTTTAACACATAAAATTCCCCGAATTTTGGCACTTATGTTCCAAATTTCAGCCTATTTGGTCAAAATTTGCGGAAATGGCAGTAAAAAGAAATGTGATCATTTTTTTTTGAGACACCCTGTATTTCAGCCCAAATTAGCGATTTTTTAGCGTTTCTTAGTTCCCAACGCCCCTCCCAAAATTTGGGCTCAGACCCCCCCCGGCCGGCGCCAGACCCCAACCCCCCTCCTCCTTCGGCGGATGACCTGTTATATGTATATTATATACTTAGGGATTACAGTAGGTTATGGATTAATATACGCAGATTCTTAATTGCACAAGAAATAAGACACACAATAGTACGCAAGAAATGGTGTTTTTTTGATTTGCTAAAAATTTAGCAAACGTTCCGAAAAATTCCGAGACCTCTGAGTTCGGAATCGGAACTGCCAGTTCCGATTGGAATCGGAATCGGAATTCTGGTCGTTCCCTATATATGCTATCCTATTTTTCTAACAGAGAGAGCGGATTTTTCTAGTATTTCTGGCACAAAATTTGCTAGAACCAGTACCAGTACCATAAACGGCGTTACTATGTCATAACTGTGTCAGGTGTTCAACAGGCTGACCTCACGAAATTCTTCTCGAATACCGACGCCTATTGTGCCATTGCTGTCTATTGGCGCATAAACGGGTATTCCCCCTGTCGGAGCAGCAAACATTGCTGGAACCAGCCAGGGTTGTATATTTTTCCGAAAAAAACCTCGGCCTGTTTTTTTCCAGTTTTTTTCCGGTTTTTTTCCGGTTTTTTTCCTAAATCGCGGAAAAAAACTCCAGCCCAAGTTCTGAGTATCCTACGCTGGTTTTATGATTCCTAACGCTTTCTAGCGCCTTCCTCAGTCTTGTTAGACCAGAAATACACGTGTTACATAGATATAAATCACGAAACAGGCATGAAACAGTGCCTGACAGGTTCCATAAATAATGCTATATGCAAATTTTCTTACAGCAGTTTGCATTTTTGTTTTTTCATGCCAAATTTGGTCTTTTTTGTTGTTTTTCTAACAGTTTTGAGTCAGTATGGCCTATTATACATAGCAAAAGTCCATTTTTTAAACGAAAAATGACGTAAATTAGCTATTTTTAGCTTGAGTTTTTTTCCGCGATTTATGTTTTTTTCCGACCCTTAGGAAAAAAACCGGTTTTTTTCCGGAAAAAAACAGTTTTTTTCCGGTGTTTTTTTCCCACCTCACATCCCTGGAACCAGCCATTGTACAGCAAGGACTACCTTCAGTTTTCTGGAGGACCAAATCTATAATAATTCAACGAAATCAGCATAACTTTTTAAAGCTGTTAGCCAAAGAAAATACGTTTCTGGTTGGCCACACGATGGCTGTAAGTCGGTTGAGACTGATAAACAGAACTCCCAAAAACTGAGTCTCTGCCAAAAACCAGCCAATAACATATAAAAACCGCAGATACCACAATAGTCCGCCAATCGATCCGTACTTGTATGCAATTGTTGCCAAAGAAAACTTGTGAAAGGCGTATGTATAAAGCGTCATTAGCATGTCTGCCACACCTAGATTGATTGTCAAGCTAAAGAATGCAGAGTCGAATGGCTCTTTCTTGCGAAATTTGATCAAAGTAGCCAACATCAGTGCATAGAGTGGAAAGGATAGCAGAGTGAACACGAGTAGAATGAATAACACGAGCTCCATAGCTGGCTGAATATAATAAGCCTAAGCATGCACGCACACTCAGTCAGAGCTCTCTTTGGGACCACTTACGTATACGCGCTTAAGCTGGACTACTGAGGCTTGGCTCCAGAAGATAATAAATAATAAACCTGCCTGAAGTCACTGAAACCCCCTTGACCTGACTTCTGAGCAAGCATGAAAATTTTTAGTGATTTCTACAACAACAATTGATTGCATATTTGGTCTAAGATCTTCAATCATCACAATAACTAAAAGGAGTGTCCAATTGCAAGGCAAGATTCCAAGGTATCTGTGAAATGCATCAGGCTTTTTGCATTTGTGAAACTTTACATTTTGAACGCAGCAGACGAGCTCGGCCATGAACACATGCAACATGCTTTTTTACCTTTCTTTCCCTTTATTATGTTGCCGTAGGGCAGCTATGTTCCCGAACACAGTTTGAATATCCCACTCAAAAATCAGGTTGCGCTGCAATTAGGGATGGGCACGTAAATTAATTTTCGTAACGCGTAACGTAAATTAAGCGCCGATTTTTAATTTACGTTACGCTTAACAATTACCGTAATTAAAAAAATCCGGATACGGAAATTAAACGAATACGAAAATTAAAATTTAGCAATACGTAAATTAATTTCCGTACGTGAATTAATTTACGTTCCTAGCGTAAAACAGATTTTTCTGTAGAATCCTGAGCCCACCGCATTGTTTTGTTGTATAATAGGCGTATTTTTGGTTACTACTGAAACTTAAATGCGACTTTTAAGGTTAATTTTTCGAAAATTTTTCGCCTTTGTCGCCAGACTTTACAGGGCAGTGTACTTTCGTTTTCTGACAGTTTCAGTTTGAAAATAGGTATAAAAACATGAAATCTTTAAAATTTTGTGCAATCCAACCGAAAATTTTACATAGTTTGCCTAAAAATTGCAGTTGAAATTTGAACCTGTTGAGAAAGTCCAATAAAACGGAACAGGTTCAACTCCGGCTGAAATAAAATAGGTTAAGGTTCAGGTTATAGTCCACAAACTTCAGGTTAAAAACCTATTAATAGATCCAGGTCCAATCGAACAAACACAGAATTAAAATTTGCATTGCATACAGTTCACTTTATAATTTTTTCCGCGATATTCGATTGCTACTACCTACTAGCAATTTTTGAAGAAAAACGAAAATTAATTTACGTTTGGCTGGAATGTTATTCGTTACGACGTTACGGAAATTAATTTACGTAACGCGTTACAGCAAGAAATTGGCCGTCTTAATTTCCGTAACACGTTACGATTACGGAAATTAAAATCTGGTAAAACAGAAATAACGTGTACGTAAATTACCGATTTTAATTTACGTTGCCCATCCCTAGCTGCAATATAGCGCACGCGCAGCGCAATTACCGGAGAGGTCGGGAAATTGCCGACCGGACCCGATTATGGTGCAACGCATCGACATTCCACCGCCCGCTGAGTGGCACACTCTTCCTAGTTAAAGTGTATATTCAATTTTTAAGAAAAGACAGAAAATCTCTGAATATGTGGGTTCTTAGCTTGTTTTTCGTAGTTAAATAAAAAATAGCTTTGTTTTTTACAAGTGACATTGCCAAAACACACATAAAACTGCTATTTTCAAGGCTCCCAGCCTCTAAAAAGTATAGTAATTACGCATACGCAAAAATACTCAAATGCGATAAATAATGCGTATGCGTATTGCGCGTATCGAGATGTAAATGCGTATGCGGATGCGCATGCGTATACGCATTCTGATAAAAATGCGTACTTTTGCGTATGCGTATTGCAAACAACAGTAGGTATACCCAATCAACAGCAAATATTTTTTGTGTTTTCTATTCAGAGTTTTCATTAGTAAACTTTCGTTACAATGTTTATGTACCAAAAACTCCAACCTGAAACAAATCTCAAAATATCTGGATACAATCAGACATGGGGAAAGAGGCCGAGGACCCACCTCCTCAGGCCGCGGCTACCCATCTCAGAAATTTGTAGGAAGAGTTTTAAATAGAAAATCGCGATTAAAGTATACCTAGATTTACTGCAGATGAGCTCAGAATAGCTTATTTTAACCTATTTTATCAAGAAATAAGCCCGAAAGCCTTGATTTTTGTAAAAAATCTGACTTTTTGGTTTACCATCCATTCAGTCCCCATCCGGATTTGAAAATTTACCAACCCTCAGCCGAAAAGCTAGCCCATGTCTGGATACATACTGTACTGGCTGTGGATGTATTTGATGTACCTGTAAAGCACGCGAGAGAGAACTGATAAATGTTTCCAGAGTTAGGATTTAAAGAGAAATTGATAGAACACAAAAAAGATCTGACCTCGCTAAAATAGAAATAGAGGCCATGAGATAAGATAGGAAGGGACAGGATGACCGAGAAACTACCAATAGATCCGGCGGCTCATTTCGCAACTCAGTTTGTACGCCACTGCGTCGGCCTTCTTTCACTGACTAACCACTAGCTTCAGAGTGCATCGTCCAGTCCTATTTGCCCTCTCATAGTACCGGTCCACCGAAACAGCGGCCCAACGACCGTCCCAACTTGAATGAGCCCTTGTTTGAGAATGCATCTACAGGGTGTCTCAAAAAAACGATCACATTTCTTTTTACTGCCATTTCCGCAAATTTTGACCCAATAGGCTGAAATTTGGCCTATAGGTGCCAAAATTCGGGGAATTTTATATGTTAAAGTTTGGTGCACTAGGCTTGACTCATTCCCGAGAAATTTAAAAAAAGTGAAATTTGGTAATTTCAATAGTGAAAGCCGGTCACCGAAAAATGGAAACATTTCCTCTTCCTGTATCTTTCCTAATTTTTGTCGGAATTGGATGAAAATTGGAGTGTAAACGCAGAAGTTCAGGGTAATTCGAGTGTTAAATGTTGACGCATGAACTCCAACGCTATCGTTAGAGTTTAGGCGATAATGTAATGTAACGTTTTTTCGGTGACTGGCTTTCACTATTGAAATTGCCAAATTTCACCATTTTTGAAATTTCTCGAGAATTGGTCAAGCCTAGTGCACCAAACTTTAACACATAAAATTCCCCGAATTTTGGCACCTACGATCTAAATTTCAGCCTATTTGGTCAAAATTTGCGGATAAATGGCAGAAAAAAGAAATGTGATCATTTTTTCGGTGACCGGCTTTCACTATTGAAATTACCAAATTTCAAGTTTTTTGAAATTTCTCGGTAATGAGTCAAGCCTGCCTAGTACACCAAACTTTAACACATAAAATTCCCCGAATTTTGGCTCCTATGACCCAAATCTCAGCCTATTTGGTCAAAATTTGCGGAAATGGCAGTAAAAAGAAATGTGATCATTTTTTTGAGACACCCTGTATTTAGCAGTAGCGGCTCCAGTCCAGCTCCAGAAACTGGTTCACTAATTTTTGGTTGAAAATCCAGCAGATCGCCGTTTGTAACCGAATTTGGCGTTTCTGATGTTAAGACAGAAGAGAAAGCGGTGTTTATATAGACCCTTTCTATCAACTTTTGCTTGTTTTAAGCTCGTTAAACGCTATTTGGCAGCTTAAAATGGCGATTTTTTGGTCTTCTTATTGAATAAATCGTGCTTTAAAAACGCATTTTCTGACGTTTTGGAGCTTTTCAAAATTTTTGAACCTCTCCTGATAGAAACCCCTACTACACCCTCAGGTAGGCCCGGGCCTTCTATGTACTGAAAGAGAAATGGAGACTTTACTAAAGTCTGTTCAAAAATCTTTGGCGCTGGGTACATCCGGCAGTGTGCCGAATTTATGCGTGGTGTGAAGCCCATACATTTATATATGGATCTGTTCCTCTCATCAACGAGACTACTATACTGTTCTCGAAATTTGCATACTGTACTTTGCTGAGAAGAAAGGGGCCTGACAAAAAAATCGACTTTTTTGGCAAAGCGCCAATTTTTGTGCCGATACCAGATTTGCATTCCCCAACCTACAGGCATCTCGAAAATACTACCATATATGGGTCTACGATCAACCCTACCAAAGTTACACTCGATTTTCTAACGCTGACAAGCGGTCGAAATTTTGCTCTCCCATAGTTAAGCACAAAAATTCATTCAAGATCGAACACATGAGGGTTTTTTTCCTCCAACCAATTTCAGCTTCACGGTTCTATATTATTTCGGACATGCTGAATCCAGCGGTCACACTGGTTTTGCTCTATGACTTTGATTTTTGCTAGAAATTTGACCTCGAAGTTAGGGTGTCCACCTGAATTTCAGAAAGTGTTGTTGTCTTGTCGGCACTAGAAAATCGATTGTAGCTCTGGTAGAGTTGATCGTAGACCCATATATAGTAGTATTTTCGAGATGCCTGAAGGTTGAGGAATCCGAATCTGGTATCGGCACAAAAATTGGCGCTTTGCCAAAAAAGTCGATTTTTTTGTCAGGCCCCTTTCTTGTAAGAAAAGTATAATATGCAAATTTCGAGAACAGTATAGTAATCTCGTTGATGAGAGAAACAGATCCATATATACATGTATGAGGTTTTGACCAGGGCCACACAAGATACGTTGGGCTATGCCTTTCTGAAATTCAGGTGAACACCCTAACTTCGAGGTCAAATTTCTAGCAAAAATCGAAGTCGGAGAGCAAAACCAGTGTGACCGCTGGATTCAGCATGTCCGAACTAATATAGAAACGTGAAGCTGAAATTGGTTGGAAGGAAAAAACCCCCATGTGTTCGATCTTGAATGAATTTTTGTGCTTAACTATGGGAGAGCAAAATTTTGACCGCTTGTCGGCGTTAGAAACTCGAGTGTAACTTTGGTACGGTTGATCGTAGATCCATACATGGTAGTATTTTCGAGATGCCTGAAGGTTGGGGAATGCGAATCTGGTATCGGCACAAAAATTGGGGCTTTGCCAAAAAAGTCGATTTTTTTGTCAGGCTTCTTGCTTCTAACTAAAGTTCAATATGCAAATTTCGAGAACAGTATAGTAGTCTCGTTGATGAAAGGAACAGATCCATATATACATGTATGGGGTTCACACCACGCATAAATTCGGGACACTGCCGGATGTACCCAGCGCCAAAGATTTTTGAACAGACTTTAGTAGATGTGGTACACAACACAACAACACACACACTCTCGGACGCACGCACACAACCACTCGATAGCACGATACTACAAACACTCACACAAAACTATCAAATTCTTCATCACTCCCCTTTGGACGAGTGTCGAATGGCCGCCGCTGTGCCTGACAATCGGGGAATGAGTGAATGAGCGAGAACCGCTCCGCCTCTGTTGACTCGGCATCTCCAGTAAGTTGCTCTGCACTGACACGGTACTGGTTCGATCTCGTGCGCGCAATGTTTCGGCCTTTCTGTGCCTGTGCCTTCAACTGGTGACTTGTCATGGGAGAAACGGAATGCCACCTCTTGGGCAACAAACTCGAACAAACAATCATTCTTTCCCTCTGTCTTCTTCTCACTCTTTTCCCTCTTCCTCTCACTCTCCTTTCTCTCCTTCTTCTCTTAACCCTCTTCATCCTCTTTCTCTTCTTCATCTTCCATCTTCTTCTCATCACCTTACTCCTCATCATCCTCTTCTTTCTCCTTCCTCTAAACAGCTTTTCTCTTCCTCTCTCACCTTCCTTCTTTTCTTCTCTCTTCCTTCGCGCTACCCCTTTCATCATCATCATCTTTCCTTTTCTCATCCTCTTTCCTTTCATCTCCATCATCCTTTCTAACCTCTCTCTTCTCATCATCTCACGTCTCATCACTTTTTTCCTCACCATCATTCCTCTTCCTCCTCCTTCTCTTCTAACCAACTCAAAGAACACAGAATAATCTGTAACTGAATGCCATCTGCGTCTCACTTCCCTTACTCTCTTCCTCTTCATCCACATAACTTCTTTCTCTTCCTCTTCTTCTTTCTTCCTTCTGCTCCCTACTTCCATCTTCTCTTCAAATTTCTTCTCTTCTTTCCCTTTCTTCCTTCGCCTCTTTATCTTCCTTCTTTCCACATCTTGGACGTCCTGAAGAAAAGCCGAATCCTTCGTGTCGGCAGAGGTCACTCTCAGAACAACGTATCTAAGCGCAGTGGACTAGAGGTGGCCGAGAGAAGACAAGCGTGAGGAGCAGCTTTATTAGTACTAACAGGCAGAGAAGAAGAAGTGAAGAACTGACTGAGCGCAGCCCTTTTATACTGACAGCTGACCAGGGCATGATTTATGGGGGCCATAAACCAAACCGGTAATCAGCTGCCAGAGACAAACGGCAGCGCTCAAATACAGAGTCTATTACTGTCACGCGCCTAGCCGGCAAGAATGCTTAGGTATGACACACAATATCCGAACATCAGTTGTGAGCATACTGTACATACTGCCTACCAAGCACCTTCTCAATGCGCGTTTTCTGGGGCACACGCGGACGATCCCGACGATGTGGCCTCTGCCGATGCTAAGAATTCGGCTTTGTTCCAGTTTGCTCTTCAGGATGTCCAAGATGTGGGAAAAAGAAGGAAAAAGAGGCGAAGGAAAAAAGGGAAAGAAGAGAAGAAGTTTGAAGAGAAAATAGAAGTAGGGAGCAGAAGGAAGGAAGAAGAAGAAAAGAAAGAAGAAGAGGAAGAGAAAGAAGTTATGTGGATGAAGAGGAAGAGAGTAAGAAGAAAGGAGGATGGGGGAGACAGAGAAGGAAGAAGAGGAGGAAGAAGAAGGTGAAAAAGATGAGGAAAAGAGTGCTGAGAGGAGAGAGAATGATGAGAAAGAAAGTTATGTGGAGCAAGGTTTTGAGAAGTAAAAGGATATTAAAGAGAAGAAGGATGGTGAGGAAGAAGTTGAGAGTGAAGAGAATGAAGAGAAGGAGAGTTGGGAGGAGAAGAAGAAAGAGAGTGAGAAGAAGACGGAGGAGTATGATGAATCGTTCTGGTTTGTTGGACAAGAGACGGCAGTTTGTTTTACCGATGACAAGGCAACAGGTGCAAGCGAAGGCACAGCAAGGCCGAAACATCGCCTTCAAGAGATCGAGTCAGCGTGGTGTTAGTGCAGGGCAGGTTGCTGGAGATGCCGAGTCAACAGAGGCGGAGCAGTTCCCGCAGTTCACTTTCCCCGATTGTCAGGCACAGCGGCGGCCAGTCGACACTCGTTGAAAGGGGAGTGATGAAGAATTTGATAGTTTTGCGTGAGTGTTTGTATCAGCGAGTTGCCGAGCAGTTGTGTGTGTGTGTTTGAGAGTGCGTGCGTGTGTTGTGTGTACCAGATTACTAGTAAAGACTCTCAACTTCGTTTCAGTACGTACAGTGGATGTCTACTTGCCAACACTCCTCCTTGTGGCTTACCGAACAGAAACAGAAATCAGACAAGAAAACCTGGAACAAACAAAACGCAATGTTTATGTGTTTATTTATGTTTGTGCGTGACAAAACTGTAGTTCAACTAATTAAGAGTAACTACCGAAGAAGTAAGAAAGCAAACGGGTGATCAAAGCACCCCTGGCGTTAAAGCGACGAAACTGCACCAAAATGCAGTGACGACAAACGCTAAACCAGAGTAAAACAAGGAGATTACTAATGAGATTCCAGACCTACTCCGGTGACAGACTGAGAGAAAACCGGGTGAGGAACTGGCTTGGTTAGTGAGTCGGCAAGTTGCTCGCTTGTTTGAACATAGACCACTCTGACGTGGCCGGCTGCTACATAGTCTTGTACAAAACGAAGCTTCACTTCCATGTGCTTCGTCCTTGCGTGAGAGCCTGATTTTGTGGCCAAAGCCACTGCTGACTTGTTGTCTTCATTAACCAGAGTAGCTTGTTCTTGTTTCAGGCCGATTTCCACCAGTAAGAGACGGAGCCACTGCACTTCACCAATTGCTTCGGAGAGAGACACAAACTCCGCCTCTGTTGTTGATTTCGACACCAACGATTGACGACGACTGACCCAAGATACCGGCCCACCACTCAACATCGAAACATAGCCTGACGTTGAGCGCCTAGTAGCAACATCTCCAGCCCAATCTGCATCGCAGTAAAGCATAAGTCTGGCAGAACCAGTGGACTTGAAAGCGATACCGTAATCAAGGGTACCTTTCAGATACCGAAGGATCCGCTTGGCGGCCTGGAGATGTGGTGTCGACGGATTTGAAGCAAACTGAGTGAGCCGATGTACACTGTAGGAAAGGTCTGGACGGGTGGCGACCGCAAGATACAACAGCGAACCAATAATGGACTGAAAGTACGTCTGTTCTACAGTACCTTGCGCATCTGGACCGGTTGGTAAAAGCTCAGTTGTGGTCGAGAGAGGCTGTCTGACTGGATTCGAGCCCTCCATCTTAAACCTCTCTAACACACGTGTAGCGTAGGCCTTCTGCCCCATCCAAATCTTGTCCTGTTCCTGCTTGATCTGGACGCCGAGAAACTGGTGAATGGGACCGAGGTCCTTGACCTTGAACTGCTCTGAAACCAATTTCTTGGCGTGTTTCAGTGCTTTTTCACTTGCACTAGCTACTATTAGGTCATCTACGTAGACACCAATTAGGACTCGTTTTCCGTCAATTTTGCCAACGTAAATGCATCTGTCTGCTGTTGTTTGTTTAAACTGCAGCTTTGTGAGTGCACCATGCAGGGCTTCATTCCAGCATCTGGGACTTTGCTTAAGCCCATAAAGACTGCGTTTGAGCTTACACACCCAATCTGGCCTAGCCCTATCAAGGAAACCTTCAGGTTGCCGCATAAACACGTCTTCATCTAGGCGACCATTCAAAAAAGCAGTCTCGACGTCCATTTGATGAACGGTCATCTTGTGCTGGACGGCAACGGCAAACAAAGCATGGACAGAATCCCATCTGACTACAGGCGCGAACACTTCAAAGTAATCGACTCCGAACTTCTGCGAAAAGCCTTGTGCTACCAACCTAGCTTTGTGGCGATTGACTTGTCCGCTTTCGTCTGTCTTGGTCCGAAAGACCCACTTGCTGCCAACTACTTTCCGTCCATCTGGTTTTGGAACTAACTCCCAGACGCCAAACTCCTTTAGCGAATTAATCTCGTTTTGCGCTGCCTTTTGCCACTGCTTGTTCTGCTGAGAGTGCATAGCTTCCTGCCAAGTTTTTGGATCTGTTTCTTGCGAGGAAGCGGGCCAAGCACCCAACCAATTACCAAGCTGAGTTGGAGGTTTGCCTTTGTTTTCCCTAGCTGACCTTCTCACTGGCTGCATTTCTTCAGGTTCGTCTAGTTGCGCAACTGGCTGAGGCTGAGGAATAGCAACTGGCGGATCAGCAACTGGTTGAGGCTGAGGAACAGCTGGCTGATCGACTACAGCTACAGGTAACGGTTCAATCACAGGCTCAACTGGCACCTGAACTGGCTGAACAGGCTCCTCCTGTCGATGAACCCCTTCCGACTCAGGAAACCAGGGTACAGCTATCCTTTGCGCCTCCTCCTCCTCCTGACGTACCTGCTGAGAATCAGGAGAGAAAAACACCGACTCATCAAACTGAAGATCTCTGCGCACTAGTACACGGTCGCGACCAGGAAACCAGACTCGGTAACCTTTCGACTCAGTAGAGTAGCCAACGAGAAAACAGCGCTCCGCTCGCGGCTCTAGCTTGGACATAGGCTGGAGAATGCACGCAAAACCAAGAGAACCGAAGACGCGCAGATGACTGACGTTTGGATGTTTACCGAACCAAAACTCAAACAGGGTCCTGCCATGCAGTGCCGTTGTAGGTGAGCGATTGCGAAGATAGCAGGCGCAGGCCACAGCTTCAGCCCAAAACTCGCGTGGAAGATTTGCGCCATTCAACATGGCACGGGCCCGACTGAGAATGACACCGTTGAAACGCTCAGCTATGCCATTTTGCTGTGGGGAATCAGCTACCGTAAGCTCTCTGCGTACGCCCTTCTCGGCTAGCCAATCAGAAAATGCACTGGAAAGAAATTCGCCCCCTCTGTCAGTACGTATTGCAGCCAACGAGAAACCGGTCTCCTTTTCTAACTGCGTTAGTAACTGCTTCAATGTAGTGAATACGTCTGACTTGTGCAATACAAAACGTACAAATGACATGCGTGTGTAGTCATCAATAATAGAAACAAAATACGCTTTACCGCCCTTGGAAAGGGGTTTGAAGGGACCGCAGACATCTGAATGAACTAGCTGAAGTGGCCGAGTTGACTGACGCTCACTCTTTTTAGGAAACGGACGTCGTTTGGCCTTGGCCAGTGCGCATGGCTCGCAAAAAGAGAACTGACCACTGGGTTTTGCGGATAGACCATCGACACAACCAGAACTGACCAATGACTGCACATCCTGACGCCCAAGGTGGCCAAAACGGCGATGAAGCACGTCTAAAGACACGGGACCACCAGCAGAAGCAAAGGACAGGTTAGGATACAGAATACCAGACTTGGTGCCCTGCTTTGAATGAGAGGCACCATCGTAGAGCGTGTCCTGTACTCCCAGCTCCTCCTGAACCTGTGGAGCGACCACTTCTGACTCCGGGGCTAAACATTCTGGCACAGCACGAACCAATGGCAACGATACCTTAGAGCTACCCAAAACCGTGCCTGCTTGTCGAGAGGCACCATCGGTTTTCGCAGGCGCACTTTGTTTAAGGCCACCTCGGCGCTCCGGCCACTGATTGGTTTCGACTTCATCGGTTCGGCTGTCACCTGGAACTACATCACCCGAAAAACAGTAAGTCTGAGAAGATACCTGACCAGTAGGTGTGCCATGCTTTTTCGGAGAGGCACCACCCATGTACGTTTCGTTGATCTGTCCAACAGCAATGCCGCATGTTTCAGACACTGGAGTAGCCACTGCTGTGGACGCAGCAGCACCGACACGACCAGACAGCAAATAGATACGATTGTGCGCAAGGCCATGAGCACGTGTTTGCCGTGGGAATCGAACAGAAACGCTTGCTGATCTCTGAACACCGTTGAGAAGCCACGTAAGTCACTGGCGTGCACGGAAAAAAGAGTACAATTGAGTTTAGGCACATGCAAACACTCAGTAAGATGTACAGTACTCTGACGGCCAGTGACGGTGATCTGCACAGGTAAATCACCAATACCAATCGCTTGAATGCACTTGTTGTCAGCAATGACAATGTCTGAGGGTTTAGACAGCGATCGGTAGTTCACCATATGGTCTCCAAAGCATGACATATGGTGAGACACACCAGAGTCAATCAGAATGTAATCAACAGGGGTGCTACTCTGTGCGGCAAGAAAACAGGCAGCTTCACTCAACTCATCAGCGTAAGCGGTTTTTGCCTCATTCGGTGCGCTCGACTTTTGACTTTGCTTAGGAGGTGAGGGACAGTGTAGCTTTTTGTGGCCGGTACCACCACAGTTGTAACATTTGCCACGTAAGTCAGACTGTTTCTTAGGACCTGCGTTCGAACTCGCCCCTCTAGCGCCACGACTTCCTCTAGCACCTCTGCCACGCCCGCGCCCGCGACTGTAGACGCCTTTGCTGCTTGCCGCCAATGCTTTAGCCTCCTTAGCAGACTGCCGCATTTGCCACTCATCGTCAAGATGTGTGGCCAGTTTTTGTAGCGTGTAGGGATCGGCTTGAGGTGCACTACCACTCGCATGCGCCAACAAAGAACGAACCGACTCCCAGCCGGCTGGTAGTTTATGGATTGCCTGAGCAATCTGCAGCCACTCTGGTACCTCTTGTCGCATTACACGCAACTGTTCGTACACCTTCTGCCTCTGAGCGAGCCATTCGCTTGGCTTACGTTTGTCATCAAACGCAAGGCGTTCAAGGTCACCAATCAAATGCACCACATTCAAATGAGACTTTGTCTCAAAGTGACTGACCAGAGTGTTCCAGAGAGCGTGGGGGTCGAACTGATCAACGATGTGGATGGACCGGTGTACTTCTGGTGAAAGGGCACCGACAAGCATGTACATCCATACATGTAGCTGGGTTTTCGGCTGGGGGGGGAATTTTTCTGATCCAAAATAGGGTTTCAGGGGTATGCCCAAAGGGGGTTTCAGCGACCTTTTTTTTGGTGTCCAAAAGTGGGTTTCAGCGACCTTTTTTTGGGCTCAAAACAGGGTTTTGACGACTAAAAATGGGGTTAAAATCCTGTCTGAAGTGCAAAAATACCGTTTAAAACCCTATTTTTGCTTTAAAACGTGGAAAAAACCTTATTTTTTATTTAAAATGTGCAAAAAAAGCTAATTTTGCTTGAAAACGTGCAAAAAACCCATTTTATTCGACATAATACAGTTAAAATGCATTTCTGGAACCTTCTTTAGAGATTTTAAACCCAAATTAGGGGATCCGGAACCCTATTTTGGCCCTCCAGAAACCCAAATTAGGGTTCCGGAACCCTATTTTGGGCCTCCAGAAACCCAAATTAGGGTTCCGGAACCCTATTTTGGCCCTCCAGAAACCCAAATTAGGGTTCTGGAACCCTATTTAGGGTTTCAGTACCCGAAATTAGGGTTCCGGAACCCTATTTAGGGTTTCAGTAACCCAAATTAGGGTTTCAGGAACCCAAATTAGGGTTCCGGAACCCTATTTAGGGTTTCAGTAATCAAAATTAGGGTTCCGGAACCCTGTTTTGGCCCACCAGAAACCCAAATTAGGGTTCTGGAACCCTATTTAGGGTTTCAGTAGCCCAAATTAGGGTTCCGGAACCCTATTTAGGGTTTCAGTAACCCAAATTAGGGTTTCAGTAACCCTATTTAGGGTTCCGGAACCCTATTTAGGGTTTCAGTAACCCAATTTAGGGTTCATGAAACCAATTTAGGGTTTCAGGACCCGAAATTAGGGTTCCGGAACCCTATTTCGGGTTTTTGAAACCCAAATTAGGGTTCCGGAACCCTATTTAGGATTTTTGAAACCCAAAGTAGGGCTCCGGAACCCTATTTAGGGTTTCAGAAACCCAAATTAGGGTTCCGGAACCCTATTTAGGGTTTCTGTAACCGAAATTAGGGTTCCTTAACCCTATTTAG
This sequence comes from Sabatieria punctata, assembly GCA_030248155.1. Lineage (NCBI taxonomy): Eukaryota > Metazoa > Nematoda > Chromadorea > Araeolaimida > Comesomatidae > Sabatieria > Sabatieria punctata. The sequence goes on along the minus strand of JASANB010000605.1, from coordinate 27,223 downwards.
GGTTTTTGAAAACCAGAACAGGGTTCCGGAACCCTATTAAGGGTTTTTGAAACCCAAACTAGGGCTCCGGAACCCAAGTTGGGTTTCTGATACCCTAATCAGGGCTTCTGGAACCCTGTTTGCAGGTTTACAAACCCAAAATAGGGTTTCAAAAAATTCCCCCCCCCCAGAAGCCGGCTGGGGGGGGGGGGGCCTTCCGAAAATCGGGCCTGGGGGGGGAAATACCCCCCCCCCCCCCCCCCCCCCAACTACATGTATGTGTACATCGCTGTGTGGCGGTGTCTTTGATACGCAAGGATGACGTCCTCAGCTGCTCTGGCGGGCTGTGCCTGGGCGGCGGCAGGTTGTGGGTTCTCGTTGTCGGCGTAAACGGTGAGGAGGTGCCCCCTCAAGGAGCCGTTGCAAACAACGTTGACCCTAACGGCGCCGACCGTGCGGGACCCGAAAAGTCAGGAGTCATGGAAAAGTCAGGAAATTTTAAAAAATTCAGGGAATCAGGGAAAAATTGGATAGCAGTAGAATCATCTCTCTGCCAGAGGCCCTACTGTCAGAGCTTTACACACCACCTTTTGAAAATGGGACTTTTGACTTTCCACAAGTTGTGTGGACCACAACTACTATAACTTTAAATTTTGCCCTCAGAATACCATTTAAATGCGTTTTTCAGAGCCAATTTTTAAAAACTCTCACCCTTGCTAGAACGTTCTCACTCTGATTGGTCAGGAAAATTTGACTTTGGTCAGGAAATTTTGCTCTGAAAAAGCCGCATGAACCCTGTAAAAGATCGAGTCGATAAGTGCTATAGGGGACGTGCAAAAATGACGTCATCGGTTAGGGGGGAGGGCGGGTTTGCCAAATGATGACAATCGATGACAAGGGGGGAGGGGGGTTCGGGCAATGATGATGTCACTTTTGTCTTATAGCGGAATTTTGAGAAATTAGCCTTCAAAAACGCATTTGAAAGCATTCATAGCTTAAAATTAACAGTTTTAGTAGTATGAAGAGGCCTGGTTGGGATCCTGACCAACAAGCGCGAGAAAATTTTGAAAAATCATCTTTCAGAAACGCACTTAAAACGAATTCTGGTCATCATTAGAGCCCTGCACAGGCCGCCCGGCAGATAATTTTGGCTGGGTTGTTCCAGTTGGAGCCTGCCCGGGATGGATTGGGTAATTTTTTAAAATCTAGGATCTACTTTAGCCAAAACAAGTTTTTCTTTAAATCTGTTTTTTTGTTTAGGTTTGTTGCGTCATTAGAAATGTTTGTTTTGTATGTACTGTACTGTACATAGTTCTCGCACAAGTGATTTTGCAAGATTTTTCGGCGAGTTTAGCTCTCCCGAAACCGGGCCAGGCCGTCCAGCGCAAAATGTCATCCGGGCGGACTCGAAATTTGACATTCCAGCCCAGGCCGTGAAAAGAGGCACCATGCGCAGGGCTCTATTTGGACACCTTTAGTAAAGAATAGTTTGTTTTCTCTTATTTTTGACAGGTTTTTTCTTTCTAATTCCACCAAAGAAGGTGTACCTACTGTATGTACCTACACTGCACTTACCTTACTTGGATACCTTACTATTTTCAATACATGTAGTTCATATTTATTAACTGTGTAGCTGGGTTTTTTCACTGAATTGTAATAAATTAGTAGATTTTCGAATTTTTTTTGGTGTTCTTAAAAATAACGAAAAATCTTCTAAAAACAAACTGTTTCTACATACGGGAAAATCTAGAAGAATTTAGAAGAATAACTAGAAGAATCTAAGAGCTATTGTCCCGAAATTTTCTCATTTGAATGCAGGAATTTTTGCAAATTGGGGTTTGGAAAAAAGTGACGTCATTTTTCCGCTTTTAGAGGGGGGTTTGGAAAATGATGACAACTGATGACAAAGGGGGGAGGGGGGGTCGAAAAATGGGCAAAAATCGATGACGTCATTTTTGCACGTCCCCATAGCCATATAAACTCTTAATAAGATGTCAAAGGTCACTGTTGCCATTTAGCATTTTAAAAATTGGAAAGCACTTACTTAAACGGTAGTTACATACCTTCTCTAATCTAAACGTTGATCTAAGGGGCCGTCGACAAATTAGCAAGTCCGAGTCGGAGTTTGCCACTCGGAGTTCGGAAGTCCGAGTCGGAGTTTGAGAAATTGAGTGAAATTGAGATAATGTAAGTCGAATGGCTCAAATCGAGACTATGTACATGATTACTTTCATTATAATAAGAGTTGGGACTATAAAATTGGGAATTTTAGGTAACTTTTTGAGTAGTTTAAGAATTTTTGGTCCGAAATTATTTTTGAGTAAAATTCTTTTTGCGACCACCTTTGGCCGGCCCTAGCTCGTCTGGAACCCCCTACACAGTTTTTTATATTTCAGAATTTTGTAGCGCTATCAATTTGCCAGACTTTGGTTTAAAGCATTTTGGGCTGCGACCCGACATTCGTGAGATATTCGCCTCCGAATAGCCAAAACCGTGCAGAATTTGCTAGTTTTGCAGTACACAAAGCTACGGTTTTGGCCATTCGGAGGCGAATATCTCACGAATGTCGGGTCGCAGCCCAAAATGCTTTACACCAAAGTCTGGCAAATTGATAGCGCTACAAAATTCTGAAATAAAAAAACTGTGTAGGGGGGTTCCAGATGAGCTAGGGCCGGCCAAATGTGGTCGCAAAAAATGTTTACTCAAAAATAATTTTGGACCAAAAATTCTTAAACTACTCAAAAAGTTACCTAAAGTCCCCAATTTTATAGTCCCAACTCTTATTATAATGAAAGTAATCCGGCATGGTAGCTTTGTGTACTGCAAAACTAGCAAATTCTGCACGGTTTTGGCCATTTGGAGGCGAATATCTCACGAATGTTGGGTCGCAGCCCAAAATGCTTTACACCAAAGCCTGGCAAATTGATAGCGCTACAAAATTCTGAAATAAAAAAAACTGTGTAGGGGGTTCCAGACGAGCTAGGGCCGGCCAAATGTGGTCGCAAAAAAAATTTTACTCAAAAATAATTTTGGACCAAAAATTCTTGAACTACTCAAAAAGTTATCTATAAAACCCCAATTTTTTAGTCTCAACTCTTATTGGTACAAAAGAAATTCGAGTTGAGAATTTTGGTCCCATAGTTAAGCGGGCCGATTTTTGGCGGCTTGTATCTCGGGAATGGAGCGTCAAATCCATAAACCCTTTGCAGGTTTGACATAACTCATGAATGCCTATTAGTACACCAACGCACAGGTCTCTACGCAAAAGTTCGATTTTCAACTTGACATACCAAGACTCGATCGAATCAGAGACTGACTCTTAAATTTCTAGAATATCTACGTACGTACATGCCTTGTCATGCCGGCCTGTGCATATCTGTAGGCTGAACATAAAACCATAGCTTAATCTTTGCCCAAAATCCGGCTGGTTGAAAATAGTGCGAAAATCGGGCCTGGCATAATTGGTATATGCAGGCTGTTCGTTTTATTATCACGCTAATTAAATTGAAGGTGATAAAATGGACCGTTTGTGTGTACCGTACCTATCAGACTTTGTAGAGTATTATGGCAACCTGCCCATGCGTCCAATTAATCGGACAGGCTTTGTCAGCCGCACTTAATGACTGCAACTGCTAATAGAACACAAACCTCAGCTGCCTGCAATTAGTACTAATGGCTGCTTTCATTCCAGCAGCTTCATTGCACGTCAAAGTCAACTTTACGCCTCCCTGCTGGCCTGTTGTTCTGGTTTCCACAATAGACAGACAGTCTGCAGTTGAAGATGCAGACTTAGGTTGGTCAAACTGTAACAGAAATCTGTAATATAACAAACCTCAATAGTCTGCGCCAGACCGACGTAGGGTAGATACCATAAAACTTATAAGTCATAAACTATTGTACAGACAGACCCGTCATTTTTCGATTTGCCGCCGCCCCCTTGACGATGCAGGGTGCGCTACAAGACCCGGTTCATACACCAGACGCGTGACAGGGCGTGGTTTGGCAGCAGCTCGAGCGGGCCCTCTACGTTCGTCCGGGCCAATCAGGAGGAGGTGGCATGACCGAGGGACGCGTGCTGGTTGGAGGAAGAGGAGAGCCGAGACGAACGAAGGCTAGTGATTGGGTGACATTATCGATCATTAACGTCTAGAACTTTCTTCTTTTTACTAACCCTAGACTTTGGCTGTTTTGTGTGTCTTGCGGCTGGTTGTGTGAGTAAAAGCAACCGAGAAAAAGCTGCTCTCCTGCATGACAAGGCATCGGTGCCTCCTGAAAGTGAGCTGCCTCTGTCTTCCTGACCGCCTGCAGTGTGGTTCTGCCGCGTCCTGCTCCTGTAGCTTGGGTAGCACTCGGGTCGTCTCCTTCTCCGGTCGACTCACCAATAACACGATTATTGGTCGGTTAATGAGCGTCGTCAGCAGCCAACAGTCAACCTGGTTTTCCTTTCTACTTTCTACTTTCTTTAACTGCGCTACAACCTGTTTTTCCTGCTTGTTTTGCTATCGGTCGGTTATTGTTATATTAACGCTACCTACTTTTTCTACAAACCAACGTCATTACCAAAAACAACGTCTTTTCGTTCCTCTTCCACCACGTCATCTGTCCAGGACCCCATATGGAACCAACAGAAAAGTGTCGGGTTAGGGCAGATTTGCAGGTGTGCCCCCGAAATTTGTTTTAAATCGCTGCTTTTGTTCTAAGGATGGAGTGTAAGAAAGAAGATTCGTCAGCACCAAGGACGAGAGAAGTGGGTCGAGGATTCCCCACGGGAAGAGGAACGGGCATGCCGCCATCACCAGGACCGGGGCGAGGACCGATGCTGCCGCCGCCTGCAGCTACTGCACCCAGACCGGGAGGAAGCGTTTCTCGTAACGCGCCAGAGGAGACGACGTCTCGACCATCACTTTTCCAGTCAGCCGCTGAGCAACGACCTACTCCGCTCTACTCCAGTACCGATGGAGGGTTGGCTAGTCGAGCCATGCCCGGTTGGCGCTCGGGGTCCACTGCTGTGGATGATGTTCCCCAGTGACGCGCCAGCACTACTACAACAGTCACTGCTCAGCTCCACCGATGACCGGGGCCCACTTCTGTGGATGACATTCCCTGCTGAGTCAGCGCGTCAGGTTCTACACCGTCACGCTCTAATGTTGACAAAGGGTTGGCTATTCGAGCTATACCCAGTCGGCATTCAGGGTGCACCTATGTGGATGACGTTTCCCGTTGAGTCAGTGTGTCAGATTCTACACCACTATGTTCCAACGTCGACGAAGGGTTGGCTATTCAAGCCATACCTGGCTGACATTTGGGGTCCACCTACATGGATGACGTTCCCCGATGAGCCATCGTCAAGACTACAACTCCGCCGTCGCCGTCTTCGGGGTCCACTTTGGTGGATGACGTTCCCCGGCCGACCGCTGCACCGGAAACTACGCTGCTGCACTCTACCGAGGGAAAGAGCCGTGTCAGCCATGTTGGGCCGGCATGCGAGCTCTACTCAGATGAGGAACGTTTCTCGTCGATCGGCTAGCAGAGAGGAGGGAGAGCGTTGGCTAGTGAGGCCGAATTGTTTGCCGCTCACTCAGCCACAGTATTCATGCAACACTGCCGGCAGAGATGTGAGGGATCCAGCACCAGTTTGGCCATCGACCACTCCGTCTCAGTGGCCGCTACAAATTCGACCGCCTGCCACTGTGCCACCACCGCTGCCACCATATGGACAGTGTATAGCAAGGTGTTTTATTACACAAAAGACGTCCGTACAGCGCAGCATAAAGTGGCACGAGTGGTTAGCGAGATAAAGGAAACTAGGCCAGTCAGTCACAGTCGTATGCAGTCAGACAAAGCGTAAAATGTAGTATGCAGATGAGAGGAATAAACAGGAGCTCATACAATACATACGAAGAACAACTTAAATTGCACAATACGTACATATGTACTTTCAACACTCCTCCTCAATTTAAGGTTACACTACAATACACAAAAGTCAAACAACTAAAACAAGAGGTTAGTATCAGACAAAAAATGTCTTGGTTTTGGCTTCTTGCCGATTCAACGGCCTGACCTTGCGTCTTCGCTTTCTGGTAACGATTTTCCAGCCGACATCAGCTGTTGAATCATCTGAGTAGCCAGCTCCTCCTGAGCTGGCTCCTCCTGAACCTGATACCCTTTGCTGGGTAGCTGAAACAGTCGGCACAGCATACACACCAGAAGCAAGACCGTTGCAACCTCTAACGTCACAGTTGAACGCAGACCCACTTGTTTTGTTCACCAGCACCCGGGGCTCTGCTGGTTGAGTCAAGTTCGGCTTCGATTTTGATTCACTAAAACTGACATTGAGCACATAGGAGTTGTCACGAAGTGAACCAGTCAAAAAGGTCTGACCGGAAGAGTCACAGACAGACACGTTACCGCCAAAGAATTGGGTGCAATAGCCAAGGTCAGAAGCAGCTCGAACAGAAAACAGGGTACCATTGAGCTTTGGCACAAAAAGCACACCAGACAGATAGAAGCGCCGATGACCAGCCAAAAAATGGAGGTCACCTTTTCCCTCGGCAGAAATACGGTAGCCATTAGCAACTGCAACGGAAACAGGACACTTGAATCTCTGGTAGTTTCGCAGCAAACTAAAGCAAGGTGTCATGTGGTGACTGGCGCCGGAATCAACCAATAAGAGAGAGGGACTGGAGACTGTAGAGTAAGCGTGAGCAGTGATGGCGAAACACGAGTCATTCACGGTAGTGGCGCTAGCAACGTTCACAGAATCGCCTTCTTCCCCCATAGCACCAGTACCGTCTGACTTAGGAGTGGGACACACGCGCTCGGTATGACCACGACCACCACAGTTAGAGCACTTGATAGTGTTGAAACTAGCACTGCCCAATTTGCCATGAGTAGAAGCACCTCTACCTCGGGAAAGCACTCTGCCTCTGGTCTTATCTCTACCACAAGCCGCGCAAGCATTGCCACAGCTAGACTGACCTGAAGTACTGTGCCGCAGGCGCCATTCATCGTCAAGTTGAGAGGCCAGGTTGTCAAGCGTGTAGGGACGATCAGCTGGAGCAGTATGCAGAGTGTTCATGATGGCCGACTGACAGCCTTCCCAACCAGAGGGAAGTTTGTGGAGTGTCTGAACCACTTGCATTGTAGGCTTCACAGCTTGTCCCATCCCGGAGAACTGGTCATAGAGCTTCTGACGACTGGCGATCCATTCACTACGCAACTGAACATCACTAAACGGAACCTGCAACTCGCCTTCGATGGACAAAAGAGACACATCTGAATGCCGCTCGAATTTATCGCTCAGAAGCCGCCACAGCGCGTCAGGACTTGAATCATCAGCTACGTGGATAGCGCGCAAAACTTCCACAGAAAGAGCAGAAGACAAGTAGAACATCGCTAAATGGCGGCGCTTGGTGTAGTCTTTGAGCGCTTTTTGGTACTGTTGAGTAGCAGCAGTGTTGCCGACGCGAGCGCCGACAAGCTGAACCTCATCATGTACGGCAGCATCAGGGTTGTTAGGGGGTGCTCCTCACCACTAACTATGTCCCACAACTCAAAGGCTTTGAGATAGTTCGAAACAGTCAATTTCCAGGTGGGCCAGTTACTGAAGGTAAGAGAAGGTAACTTATCTGCCATTGGAGCTGACTGTTCGACGGGAGCAGAGCAGGAAGGAGTGAGTGGAGATGACGGCGTGGTGGCAACGGCACTTGAGCTGGTGATCAACAGGCGAAAAAACACTCAGCGTAGGCTGGGCCCATAACCTATAGCAAGGTGTAGGGCAGTGAGTGTTTTATTACACAAAAGACGTCCGTACAGCGCAGCATAAAGTGGCACGAGTGGTTAGCGAGATAAAGGAAACTAGGCCAGTCAGTCACAGTCGTATGCAGTCAGACAAAGCGTAAAACGTAGTATGCAGATGAGAGGACTAAACAGGAGCTCATACAATATGTACGAAGAACAACTTAAATTGCACAATACGTACATACGTACTTTCAACACAGTGGCCACCTTCAGCTACGGCAGTAGATGTGACTCAGCCGCCGCCACTGTCGCCACTGGTAACCATCTCCTACCAACCCCAGATGTGGACTTTGGAGACGTGGGAAGGTCCAACGAGCTTCAGCCGCATCAGCGCGGATTTTCCGGTACCTGTACAGCTACCTATCGGAGTCAATGTGCCGGTTATTCACACGGCAACCACCAGCTTGGCTACTTACCAATCACATCAACAGCGGGGATGAGGAGTGAGCTAGCCGCCAGGACGTAGAGCTATTACCGCGTCCAGACCTCCATCCAGACCACAGATCGGTGCATGCAGAGTGCCTGATTCTGGCCGATGCCAACGACCAGAGGAGGACGTATCGCTACCGGTGATGGAACAGCTGCTGATCGTGAAGACGTGAAGACCGAGAGATGATGGAAGCCTGTTTCTGTGAGGGAGTGACCGGTCGGAGAGGAGACCCTACGCCGTGGCCTAACAGCGCCCCCTCCACGTACCGTTGGCGGCAGGCTTGGGAAGCAGACAGTTGCGCCTATTGGGCCGATCCGGATAAATCAGCAACACCAGACTCGAGAGATGGTGGCAAGTGCGCAATGCCAGTGACCGCAGCCAGCAGTGTTCGTCGACTACACTTTGGGTACTGTTCCATACAGGCGAGTGCCTGCTTATTTGAGTGAGTGTCGGGAGGAGGAGATCGAGTCCTATGTGTCACCACATGATTCTGTTTCTCAGATTTTGAGTGCAACAAGATGTGTTTGGAGGGCGGCAAGTACAGATACCCAGTGCAGAGCGACAGTTGGAGTCGAGGCCGAGAGGAGGTCCATGAGGCCAGCTATCTCTCAGCCGACTCACACTACGGTTCCACCTACTAGAGAAGAGGGGCCAGACAATGAAGCTGCTGGCACAAACGTTCCAGAACGACCACCTCTCCCTGGTGGTCCCTCCATGATCACTGCAAGCATCTATCAAATTGCTCCGGGTGACTAGAGGAGGCTGCAGGACTGCGCACAACAACTGGCAGATCAACAAGTGGAGTTGGAGCGGTACCGCCGGTATTTGCATCACATTCACGCTACCGACCCCAGATGGGACCCTGTTCCTTCTCGTTTGATCAGTCCAGAGGGCGAAGAGATTCGGGTGCCTACGCGAGATGTTCCGGAGCCAGCACCACAACCTACTCATCCCCGACCGCTCAGACCGGGTGATGTGACAGTACTGCCGCGTCCGCAGAATGGCGAGCCACCAGCCAATCGTCAGACCGGACCGGATCACTCAACTGTTTGACCTCCACTGAGAAATCCACCACCTACATGACATGTATGTGTGCAAGAAACGGCCGAGACCAGAGCCCGAGACTACGACCTTGATCAGAGAGGTCGGCGATTAGAGGGAGCCTTGCTACGTGCAGAGGAAGCTCTATGGACCCAGTCGTTGCACTACACCATTCAGGAGCTAGATTCTCTGCGTGACACCTACTTGCGACAGATTCGGCAAGCAGCTGCCGAACCTAGCCAGGACAGTGAGCGGGTGGAGAGGAGAATTCAAGACCTGACCTCCGCCAGGCTCCAACACATGCAGTGGGAGGCAAATCAGCAAGCACTGAGGGACGGCGAGACTGTATTGAAACAACGACCAGGACAAGTGGTGTCCGACTACGTGGAGGCTCAAGACGATATCGCGGAACGGCAACGATTGGCGGCTACTCTGCTTAGTCGCGCCGAGGACACCTTGCACAACATCGAGCTCAGGGCAGCCGATCAGCGGAGAGAGCCATATTACTTACTTGCCTCAACGAAGAGGATACGCCCTAACTGCGTGGAGACTATCACCGGGTACGCTCCTGCGGCTGACTTGAGCGAACGTACCTACTTCTTCATTCCCGCAGAGGAGACGGAGATCGACCTGAAGAAGGACAAACGGAGCATTACACTGACTGCTCCATCTTAGTCACTGTCGCTAACCCTACAGACCAGATTGTCACGGTGGAAGCAGATGCTGAAGTCGGGAAGTTGGTACAACACCCTCAAAGAGACGACGGGACGGTAGAATGGCTTAAGGCCAAAGCTGAAGCAGCAATCCAGCAAATCACCGCCAGCTTGGGAGACAAGCCGAAGACACCCAACGACAACTGGGGCCTGACCGAGGAGGAACTGGAGGCAATTCAGGCCACCATCACCCGCATCATCACCGAGCCTGAGGAGAGGAAGCTGGCTATGAGTGGTCTGCTGCCATTTGACAACCTACCTCCTAACGTTCGGCAGAACCTACTTTCCTTTTTGTTGGAAAGGAACGAGGCTTTCAGCCTTACGGAGGATGAGATCGGTGACTGTCAAGTAGCCTACATGGAGATCGATACGAGCAATGAAAAGCCAGTGCGTCAGGCACTACACCGACTACCCTTCCATATCCGACCGAAACTGGAAGCGAAGATAGCCGAGTGGTTGGAAGCAGGCATAATTTGACCACCCAACAGCCCGTGGGCTTCTCCAATAGTACCAGTGATCAAAAAGAACGGTGACCTCCGGCTGTGTGGACTTCAGGGAGCTGAACAAAGTGACTAAGAAAAATCGGTTCCCGTTGCCGCGGATCAACGACCTGCTGGACGCGATCGGGTAGGTGAAACCAACTTGTTTCTCTACCTTGGACATCCAGTCCGGGTTCACCAACTTACACATGCATCCGAACAGCGTGGAGAAGACTGCTTTCATCACTCACAAGGGTCTCTACAAGTTTGAGCATGTACCCTTCGGTCTCTGCAACGCTCCTTCCTTCTACCAGGAGGTAGCGCAATGCATTCTGGGCAACATCGACCCGACCCGGGTCTTTACCTATCTGGCCAAGGTGATGTTGGAACGATATACACACATTATGGGCGCATCAAGTGACACCTGCACCATAGGTCCGGGTCGGCCTAAGAGGGCAAGGGATTTCTGCCTGCAGTGGGTCTAGGGGGCTTAGCCCAACTAAGAGGGGTCCAAAATTTCAACTACAGTATAGAAAAACAAAAATTAGTAATACTAGTGGTATTTTACTAGTAGTAAAACAGTAGTAAAAAGTAAAATTAAGAGCCAATAGTAAAGCAAAAATAAAAGTAAATTAACAAAGACCATAAATAGTAAAATGAAAAATTTACTACCATTTTGCTAATTTTTGGTGAATTTCAGTCAAATTCTTAATCAATTTTGCAATGTGGGGGAGCCCTTTTGTCAGTCGAATTTCACACATTTTTTTCTTAAAAGTTCTAGTAGCAGTAAGCCAGATGCGTGAGATGACCCTACCTACTTGAACACCTTCCCTTATAGCTAAATTTACTTGCTCGCAAAATGCATGTAAAAGGAAGATTTGTCAAGTTCAAGCAAACAGGTGATTAAGCAGCAGCCTTGGCTAACTAGAAGTGAACGTTTATAATTAACCGCTGCTAATTACTAACGACCGCTGCATCTGTTCTGACCACGACTCCACTTACTGACTGCTCATTAGCTAGAACATCTCTCTCTAGGCTGGTGACGGTGACTAAGGCATAAGTTGTCTGTCTTGCCAAACAAACGTCACTCTCCCTTTTCCTCTCAGTAGGAAAGCTGTTTTGATTTTGATTCCAAGCACATTCAGTTTCACTTATCTGTCATCTGAGTGTATTGGCAAACTGAAAAAAACACTTGCTTGCTAACCAACTGTTCCAGAGTGCTATCGTTGTGACATCCAGGTACAGGCCTGATCACTATTGTAGCTTAGGTGCTTAGGCAGCTCCAGTCGGTTCCCATTTACCTACTCGCTGTCACCAGCTTTCGGTGGCCTGGGTTGGGATTTGTACCAACGACCAAATCTTTGCGGCAAGAAAATTCCCCCACCGAGTGGATGAATGCACGACCACGCGCACAGTGACTTTGCGGCCTAAACCACTACACCAACTGTGCCGGCATAAACTGACCTCACTTTGTTTTGTAGTTTTGTAACGTTTTATGCTCTGCTTTATATTTCGTAGTTCATAAAAGTAAAAAAACAGTGATTTTTATATATAGCGACACCCCTTTTTGGCGAAGGCATCTAGGAAGTGATGTTGTTCAAACAAGCAGCATATCAAAAAAGGTGTTCAATTACATACTGTAGTGCTCATTTTGGTGCTATTTTAAATTATGAAATTTTAAGCCGGCCCAAAGGTAACAAAGCTGATCTAAACGCACTGCTTGCCTGTTAGTGAAGGCAATATTCTGCTCTACACATTATAAATGTACACTAAAACACACGCATGCACAGTATAAACACAAAACCGATTAGACAAATGAAAAACGTTCATCGACCTGAGCATCGAAAGCAAACAGAACTGACTTACAATACCGTTACATCGAAACACTTAACATACTGCACTTTCAGATGGCAGGAAGAGTATAAAGCCTGACACAATACAGTACACAAATCACAACATGCATACTAATTATTCTCCAATGATAGAAGGTCTTCAGTGGCCTCGTGACACTGGAGCTGTACAGCTTTGCTGACTGAGACAGGACCGGCGCAGGAGTGAATCCCTCCGTTTCACCATTGGCCCAGCCCGCTTGATTTTTCGAAATTTTGCGACCGGCCCATTTGCCGGTCAGCAGCGCTTTTAAATGTGCACTTTTGGGTCAAATGAAGGTCTGAACCAGAGAGTAAACAGCGTTCTCTGCAGATTTAGAGAACCAGCGTTTTCTGCAGTTTTGAGTCAAATCATGGTATGAACCAGCGTTTTCTGCAGTTTTGACCCTAGTCATGGTATGAAACAGCGTTTTGAGCAGCTTTGAGTCAGATCATGATATGAACCAACCCTTTCTGCAGATTTTGAATCAGATCATGATATGAACCAGCATCTTCTGCAGATTTTGAGTCAAATCATGGGATGAACTAGGGTTTTCTGCAGCTTTCGAGTCAAATCATCGTATGAACCAGAGTTTTTTTGCAGTTTTGAGTCAAATCATGGTATGAACCAGCGTTCTCTGCAGTTTTGAGTCAAATCATGGTATGAACCAGCGTTTTCTGCAACTTTTGAGTCAAATCATGGTATGAACCAGCGTTTTCTGCAGGTCTGAGTCAAATCATGGTATGAACCAGCGTTTTCTGCAGTTTTGAGTCAAATCATGGTATGAACCAGCGTTTTCTGCAGCTTTGAGTCAAATCATGGTATGAACCAGCGTTTTCTGCAGCTTTTGAGTCAAATCAAGCTCTGAACCAGCGTTCTCTGCAGCTTTTGAGACAAATCATGGTATGAACCAGCGGTTTCTGCAGTTTTGAGTCAAATCATGGTATGAACCAGCGTTTTCTGCAGCTTTTGAGTCAAATCATGGTATGAACCAGCGTTTTCTGCAGTTTTGCGTCAAATCATGGTATGAACCAGGTATGAACCAGAGGTTTCTGCAGTTTTGAGTCAAATCATGATATGAACCAGCGTTTTCTGCAGCTTTTGAGTTAAATCATGGTATGAACCAGAGGTTTCTGCAGTTTTGAGTCAAATCATGGTATGAACCAGAGGTTTCTGCAGTTTTGAGTCAAATCATGGTATGAACCAGCGTTTTCTGCAGCTTTTGAGTCAAATCATGGTATGAACCAGCCTTTTCTGCAACTTTTGAGTCATAATCATCGCATGAGCCAGCCTTTTCTGCAGCTTTTGAGTCAAATCATGGTATCAACCAGCGTTTTCCGCAGTTTTGAGTCAAATCATGGTATGAACCAGCGTTTTCTGCAACTTTTGAGTCAAATCATGGTATGAACCAGCGTTTTCTGCAGTTTTGAGTCAAATCATGGTATGAACCAGCGTTTTCTGCAGCTTTTGAGTCAAATCAAGCTCTGAACCAGCGTTTTCTGCAGCTTTTGAGACAAATCATGGTATGAACCAGCGGTTTCTGCAGTTTTGCGTCAAATCATGGTATGAACCAGCGTTTTCTGCAGCTTTTGAGTCAAATCATGGTATGAACCAGCGTTTTCTGCAGTTTTGCGTCAAATCATGGTATGAACCAGCGTTTTCTGCAGTTTTGAGTCAGATCATGGTATGAACCAGCGTTTTCTGCAGCTTTTGAGTCAAATCATGGTATGAACCAGGTATGAACCAGAGGTTTCTGCAGTTTTGAGTCAAATCATGATATGAACCAGCGTTTTCTGCAGCTTTTGAGTTAAATCATGGTATGAACCAGAGGTTTCTGCAGTTTTGAGTCAAATCATGGTATGAACCAGAGGTTTCTGCAGTTTTGAGTCAAATCATGGTATGAACCAGCGTTTTCTGCAGCTTTTGAATCAAATCATGGTATGAACCAGCCTTTTCTGCAACTTTTGAGTCATAATCATCGCATGAGCCAGCCTTTTCTGCAGCTTTTGAGTCAAATCATGGTATCAACCAGCGTTTTCCGCAGTTTTGAGTCAAATCATGGTATGAACCAGCGTTTTCTGCAACTTTTGAGTCAAATCATGGTATGAACCAGCGTTTTCTGCAGTTTTGAGTCAAATCATGGTATGAACCAGCGTTTTCTGCAGCTTTTGAGTCAAATCAAGCTCTGAACCAGCGTTTTCTGCAGCTTTTGAGACAAATCATGGTATGAACCAGCGTTTTCTGCAGTTTTGAGTCAGATCATGGTATGAACCAGCGTTTTCTGCAGCTTTTGAGTCAAATCATGGTATGAGCCAGAGGTTTCTGCAGTTTTGAGTCAAATCATGGTATGAACCAGCGTTTTCTGCAGCTTTTGAGTTAAATCATGGTATGAACCAGAGGTTTCTGCAGTTTTGAGTCAAATCATGGTATGAACCAGAGGTTTCTGCAGTTTTGAGTCAAATCATGGTATGAGCCAGCGTTTTCTGCAGCTTTTGAGTGAAATCATGGTATGAACCAGCGGTTTCTGCAGTTTTGAGTCAAATCATGGTATGAACCAGCCTTTTCTGCAGCTTTTGAGTCATAATCATCGCATGAACCAGCCTTTTCTGCAGCTTTTTAGTCAAATCATGGTCTGAACCAGCGAGTAAACATAGTTTTCTGCAGCTTTTGAGTCAAATAAAGCTCTGAACCGGCTCTGAACTAGAGTTTCCAGCAGTTTTTGAGTCAAATCATTGTCTGAACCAGCGAGTAAACATCGTTTTCTGCAGCGTTTCAGTCAAATCACGGTCCGAACCAGCGTTTCCTGCTGCTTTTAATCAATCTCTGAACCAGCGTTTTCTGCTGCTTTTGAGTCAAATCAAGCTCTGAACCAGCGTTTTCTGCTGCTTTTGAGTCAAATCAAGCTCTGCACCAGCGTTTTCTGCTGCTTTTGAGTCAAATCAAGCTCTGAACCAGTGTTTTCTGCTGCTTTTGAGTCAAATCAAGCTCTGAACCAGCGTTTTCTGCTGCTTTTGAGTCAAATCAAGCTCTGAACCTGCGTTTTCTGCTGCTTTTGAGTCAAATCAAGCTCTGAACCAGCGTTTTCTGCTGCTTTTGAGTCAAATCAAGCTCTGAACCAGCGTTTTCTGCTGCTTTTGAGTCAAATCAAGCTCTGAACCAGCGTTTTCTGCTGCTTTTGAGTCAAATCAAGCTCTGAACCTGCGTTTTCTGCTGCTTTTTGAATCAAATCAAGCTGTGAACCAGCGTTTTCTACTGCTTTTTGAATCAAATCAAGCTCTGAACCAGCGTTTTCTGCTGCTTTTTAAATCAAATCAAGCTCTGAACCAGCGTTTGCTGCTGCTTTTTGAATCAAATCAAGTTCTGAACCAGTGGTTTCTACAGTTTTGAATCAAATCAAGCTCTGAACCAGCGTTTTCTGCTGCTTTTTGAATCAAATCAAGCTCTGAACCAGCGTTTTCTGCTGCTTTTGAGTCAAATCAAGCTCTGAACCAGCGTTTTCTGCTGCCTTTGAGTCAAATCAATCTCTGAACCAGCGTTTTCTGCACAGAACTTCGTGCTACTCCTTATCGTTTTTGTATCAGAATGACGTCAGGAAAGGCACCGAGCCAGTTAACCCAGCAAGATCGTGTGCTACAGCCGACTAACACCGAACACAGCCACACGTCGAACAGACGCTGTCGACGCGGCAGACAGGCACGGCGCTAGGAACTACCCAGCAGATTCGTGTGCCACTGCACTAGCTGGCTCGGGTGTCAACAAAAGCACGGAGCTGGGAGAACACGGCAAGATCGGGTGCCAAGGCTGACAAAAATGCAGTTTAACGTCGAACAGACGCTGTCAACGCGACAGGAAAGCACGGTTGCCAGGAAGGGACCCAGCAGAGTCGTGTGCCTCCGTCGAAACTGCAGCTCTCGCTAAGAGAGGCTTTCTGTCAAGCAACGGCTCAACGTTGCAGCAAGGGCACGGAGCTAGGCTAACCTAGCAGGAGCGTGTGCTTTGCCGCAATGCCGCTTTGAAGCGATTAGATTACATAGATAAGGGACGCCAGCTTGCGCTCGTCCACCCCGGATTTAATAATAGAGGCCGCTATAGAGCTCATTACGTTTGCACGATTTTCTCATTAATTAGTTGATCAATTCAAAAACCGGCATAAAAAGCACATCTTTGGCTAGAGACAAACAACATATCTGATGCATTTCACATAAAATTGCAAAACCATTGCAAATTTTGAATCACAAAAACGAGCGGGCCAACATATAGCCGGCCCGTTGTGACGGGGCCGGCAAAAACACCGAAACCTTCAGATTATCTCCTTGTAACACACTGCCAAAAGTGACATGTCACTTCACTTTCGTGACATATCGTAAAGTGAAACTTTACCTATCGTAAAGTGAAAATTCTACGATATGTCATAAAATATAGACGGACATATCCGTTTTTTTTGGACATGTCCGGAGAAAATGATAACATTTCGGAAAAAAATCATGACATGTCCTGATAAAATTAGTTTGTCATTTGGCTATGTTGGTTGTCCAGCTTATTTCTGACGCAGTTTTTGACTGTATTAGCTGTCCTAGCTTATTTTTGAAGCAGTTTTCGGCTGTCATTATGACCTTTGGGGTGTTTATCACGAAGTAAACACTGCTTTCACGCTTTAGGTTTGGTTTAGCAGAGTTTCTGACTGGCAACCCAAGCTCTGGACTTCATTCGGCGGACGATTAGCTGTCCTAGCTTTAATTGTGATGCAGTTTTCGGCTTCCCTAATGACTTTCGGGGTGTCTATCACGAAGTAAACACTGCTTTGATGCTTTGGGTTTGTTTTAGCAGAATTTCTGAGTGGCAACCTAAATTTTGGAGGTGACCCAGTACCAGTAGCTATCACCACGGTTTTAATTGCTGCTCATGCAGAATATTCAACAAGCCGCCGTAACAGAGATCCAAATTTAGAAAAAACAGTAGTTACCAAAATCTTCTATTAAACAACATTTTACTACAAACAAAAAACACAGGCAGCGATTTAGGTTTGTCGGCCGGAATGCACTACCCACTCTACTCTTGCGGCGGCTCCTTGTGATCGGTGTCCTCGTCGTTGTCGTCTTCTCGGCCGCTGCCCCTGCGTTGATGGTCCTTCTTTTTTCGGCCCTTGCTGCCGCCCCGATTGCCGTTCTGGCGCCTTTGTTCTCTTTCCTGAATGCGCACGAACAAGTGGTACCAGGACTGAAACTGTAAATGTGACTCGGAAACAACAGAAAATAGCTGAGAAACAGACTTTGAACGGCCTGGTGGGAGGACAAATACCGCCTGCCGCGCCCCCACCACCGGTGGCTCCCAGTCCTCCGATCACCAACTAAATAGACCAATTGTTGATACTGTAGGTAGAGAGAGACCTGCACGGGCAGGGCCTGGTCACCATGCATAACATTTTTGAGGATTTCAGTCTGGCCGAACCACAAAGATTGTTTTTTCATAAGGGCGGTCAGTGCAGGTCTCTAGTGATAGGGAATAATTTAGCAAAGAAACGAAAAGGAATATTGATGCAAAATTGCCCCTAATGACTAGTAAAATCGTAGTGAAATAGTGGTAAAATTAGTAAAATTATTAGTAAAACAAAAATTAGTGAAATTGGAGCTGCTTGGTAGTAAAACAAAAATAAAAACTAAATTGAAGAGCTGAATTTGTTGTAAATTTAGAAAATAGTGAAATCAAAATCCACTAGTAAAATAACAGTACCGGTACGCTGCCGAATCCCTGCGCTCCATGATGTGGAGGGGTAGCGACGTCATCCAGCAGATCCGGGATGTTGCTGAGGTCGTCCGACAAGTCCTCCTCCCCGCCACCTATGGCCTAAACAGAAGGATTAAAGGTTTTTAATTGCACAAAATAACCCAAGATCGTGGTAATGATTGCAGTACGTAATTTCGATGCCTACTGGGGCTAATTTCCTTCAGCTTGGGTGTAAAAAAGCTTACAAAAAAGTAACTAAACTGACCTGCATTTCAGTTCGGTTGGCCGGCTTTTTGTCCTTGTTGTCCCCTCGACCGGGCTTGCCTTCGGTGTTGCCGGTTCCTCCGCCGCCCCCTGCTGCACCTCCTTCGGCTCCGTTGTCCCATGCCGTCCCTCCACCACCGGCTCCTGCCACGCCTCCACCGGCTCCGTTACCGGCCGCACCTCGCCCAGCTCCCGGGAGCGTTGAAAGCTCTATTCATCAGGAGTCTAATGATCACAGGTTTTTTCAATATAACTAATAAATAACACGTTACCGACTGATTAAATTGAGTACTTTCAGGTTTTCATCTTAGCTCATAAATTCTTCTGTACTCACTAAACAACACATATCGATAGGGCACACTCCGGAGGGCCTGTTTTCCAAACATAAAAATACCCCTAGAGACCCATCAGTATAGGGTGTATGCAACGACCAGAGCAATTCTCGATTTGGCCGGCCACTGCAGGACCCAGATTGTTAACTTTATCATCATATTATAGGGAATCATCAATTAAAGGGGCCACAACACAAGACCCCTAATTAATTAATAAACAATAATATAGTAATAATAAAGATAATAGTGATTAATTAATATACCCTACCTATAGTGGAGGGACCCCTAAAAGTCAGTTAAGCCCTAACGAACAGAATGCTTGCTGACGGATAATTAATTTATTTAGGGACGACGAATAATAATTGATTAATAGTAGAGTGCGAACAATACCTAAAAAACCCAATACCCCAATACCCAATACCCAATACCAATACCTGAGACCCCCAATACCCCAATACCCAATACCCAATACCCAATACTTGCGTAGCTGGGCCAAAAAAAATCATTTCAGCGGACAGGTGCATTCTAGTCGTGTACACAAGATTTTTGGCACTGCAATTAAGATTTTTAAGAGCCTGGTTGGGCCGTTGCTCAAGCAGGGCGAGAAAATTTTGAAAAATTAGCCTTTCAGAAAGCATTTAGAAGCCGTTTTAGGCGTAAAATTAGCAGAAATTGACAGTTTTTGGTACTTAATACTTCGTAATTCAGTCCTGTTTCTTACTTCCGGCGATTTTTTTCCTAGCTCGGCCGGAAATTGTGTGCACCACCGCAATAGCCATGGGTGCGGTACTGGTACATTATGGTGACATTAGAAATGTCACCATTTTTATTTTAGATAAGAACAGAGAAATGAATTACTGGTGTAGCGCTTAGAAAGGCGTACACTTTAGGAAATTCTACTAACGTTTAGTTGATAGACCGTCCATAAACGACGAGGGTGAGGGGTTAGCAAAAAACGACGTCGCTTTTTTCGGAATTTTAGGGAACTTTGATTGTATTATTTTCAATTTAAGTACATTCTGTTGAAGGTTTCTACAATGCAGAGAAGCTTCCCAGAGTGGTTGTAGGGATTTGTTCTATTGATTGCGCAGTATGCTAACAAGATAACATGACAGTTCTGTATGTACTGCACTTTTATCAGGGGGGAGGTAAACCGAAAACGATGTCATCTTAGGGGGAAGGGGCCCCTTGAAACGACGCAATGCGATTTTGGGGGAGGGGGCTCCGAAAAATCGCGTTTTTGGAACGACATCGTTTACGGACAACTCCTTAACGCAAAAGCAGCTTACTAAACCGAACCATCGATCAACTTTTTCGATTTTTTCAGATCAATTTTTCAGGTCAACATCGATTTTTCTCTATTTTTAGCCGTCGCAATTAGTATTGGGTATTGGGGGGTAAAAACCCCAATACCCAATACCCAATACCCAATACCTGAAAAACACCCCAATACACCCAATACCCAATACCCAATACCCAATACCAGTTCGCACTCTAATTAATAGTTACCTACCTAGAACGAGGCGATTCCAGCAATTCTAAAACGCTGCGCCCTCCCAAAAGTAACAGAGGCCTCTTACGAACAAAATTCAGGGCTGACACTTTAAACCGGGATTCAAAACTACATTTAGAAGGACCCAGCTTTCGATTATTTTTTCCACAAAAAGAAAGAGATTTTGGAGGGAGAAAATAAAATTACCTCTTTCTGCTTCACTATTTGACGCTTCTCCTTAGCCTAGCAGTTTTCCTAGCTGCTTCTAGCACAAAAAACTGCACAGGAAACGTGCAACAGACGCCTATTCTATTGCGCAGCAAAAAATAACCTAATGACGTCATGAGGACATCACCGAACACGCACACGCCCGGGCGTGCCGGGGCAGGTACTGAACGATGACAAGTCATAACCAAGCAATGACATATCACGCCGATTAATGACATATCCCTAAAAAAATGAGTTGTCCTAAGATCAAAAATGATAGATGGACGGATATCTCCGTATTTTCTCTGACATCTCATTTTGGAAAGTACGTGATCTCATTTTTCACCTCGGGACATATCATTTTCCGGATCTATCATGTTGCCATATGGCAACATGTGTGTTACAAGGAGTTAAGTACTAATATACAGGGTGTGCCAAAAAAAACAACCCAGCAGATTTTTTGCTGTAGCAACCGCAAATCTCAACCGATTTGAATGAATCCTATTTTAAATGAAAGATAAATGAATTCTTGAAAGATTGATGTACGTTTATTAAGATAGCCTGCTTAGTTGCTGAGATATTTGTCCTCAAATTCAAAACAGAGACTTTGGCAATGAATGAGAGTGATGATAAAGAACAAACCAGTAGATTTTTTACTTTGCAACCATGAATCTGAAATGATTTTAATGAATCCTTTTTGAATGAAAGACTGATAAATTCTTCAAAGATTGGTGCAATTTTTTTGAGATTGACAGTTTAGTTCTTGAGATATTTGTCTTCTAAGTCGAAACAGATTTTGGCAAAGAACAAGAGCGATTCCGTTGCATTTCATAATAAAGCAGATTCCTACTGCTGGGGCTAATGATACTTTAGTGTTGAAGTAAACCGAGTTTCTGTGTCACCAGTAAAGCCTCCAAGAGCCCTTAGCAGTAGCAGGAATCCGTTTTATTAGGAAGTGCAGAATAATAAAAAAATCCCTCTTTGTTCACTACCAAAATCACTGTTTTGATTTTCAGAGCCAATATCTCAGGAACTGAGCAGAGTACATTAATGAAAACTTCAGCACTATTTTAAGGATTTATTTATCTTTCATCTAAAAAAGGATTCATTCAAATCGGTTGAGATTTGCGGTTGCTACAGCGAAAAATCTGCTGGGTTGTTTTTTTGGCACACCCTGAATAATAATGAACTAAATGTAAATTTCATCCAGAATGCCATTTTGTGCGATCTAAAAGGCAACTTTTTAAAAATTTTCTCGGCTGGTCAGGCAGTACACTAACCAGGTGTCTCTAAGCTTTTATATGGACATTTTTCGAAGTCCTGGGCCACTGTCACTGTCTTTTAACAGCAACAATACAACAATTTTCAAAAAATGAAAAAATAATTGAAAAAAATTGCATAATTGAAATTTTCCAAAGTTCCATAATTTAATTGAAAATATAATTGTAATTGAAAATAATGGAAAACTATTTCAATTAATTTAATTTAATTTAATTTAATTGAAATTGAAAACGGAACCCATAATTTAATTGTAATTGAATTGAAATTCAAATTCCATAATTTTACATCACTACTGACCAGTGTGAGTTATGATGTGCGCCTGTTGCATGTTTATTGAACATAATGTCGAACTGAAAACTTACCAGTGCTATTGCTTTTTCACAAGACACATTCTTGCATTCTTGTTAATATAAAAGTGAGCGATACATTTTCATTGGTTGGATGCTTATTGCCTTGTCTCTAATGAGTTGGCTGTATACTGTACATATGAATTCTCAAATATACAATGTGAACATTACATACTGATGAGGAAGAAAGCTATGTCGAGCGAGATTTTGAGAAGTAAGAGGATGTTAAAGAGAAGAAGGATGGTGAGGAAGAAGTTGAGAATGAAGAGAAGGAGAGTTGAGAGGAGAAGAAGAAAGAGAGTGAGAAGAAGACAGAGGAGAAGAATGCTGTTTCATTTGAATTCGTTGGACAAAAGATGGAAGGCTATTCTACCGGTTACAATACGTCAGATGAACGCCAAGGCACAGAAAGGCCAAAACGCGGCGCGTAAGCGATCGAGTCAGCACGGTGTCAGTGCAGAGCAGTTGTTACTGGAGATGCCGAATTGACAGAGGCTGAGCAGTTCTCGCTCATTCTTTCATTCCTCGATTGTCAGGCACAGCGGCGGCCCAGTTGACACTCGTGAGGGGGAGTGATGAAGGAATGCGTGATTCGGAGTGTTTGTATTACCGAGTTATCGAGTGGTTGTGTGTGTGCGTGCGTCTGAGAGTGTGTGTGTTTGTTGTGTTGTATACCTGACTAATCAAGTAAAGACTCCTCATCTCGTTTCATGTGAGTGCGTGTGTGTTGTGTTATACAAAGACTAACAAGTAAAAGACTCCACATTCCTTTCAATACATACATACATACATACATACATACATACATACATACATACATACATACATACATACATACATACATACATACATACTGAAGAGTTTGATAGTTTGTGTGAGTGTTGTTGTGTGTTTCTTCCTGTGCGGTTGTTGTGTATGATTCAGTGAGTGCGCGTGTGTGTGTGTGTTGTGTTGTGCAACTCTACTAGTAAAGACTCCTCATTCCGTTTCATTGGTGCCGAACAGACCCGGGAGCCACCTTCAGTCAAGTTCTACTACAAGGTCCAAGTTCTACTACGAGTCTTGCTTCAAGTTACTCCAGTTCCAAGCTCCCCATTCCGTGATCATCAGGCGCAGCCGTGCCCCATCTGATGCTCACAATGACGTCCACTACCTTTTGCGATCACATCCAACTTCTGCAAGAGCAAGCCCAGCGTGATTTCGAGCAGCAACAGCAATGGTGGATCGAACAACAGCAGCGTTGGGAGATCGAACAGCAACGACTGCAGCTCGAACGTCGTCAGTTCACTGATTGTCTGATCGCTCAGTACCTGTCTCGACCCCTCGCAGATCGTATGAAAGAGGAAGCGGCTTTGCTTTCTGGCGTTTCGGATGTCGCAGCCGGCTCTTTAAACACTCCCTTCACTGGGTTAATGGTCGATGCTCAAGTGGTAGTGAAACAAGACGTGGGGAAGGCAGAGGAGTGGAAAGAGGCGGCGAAAGAAGTCGAGGATGACGTGCACTTAGTTGATGGAGCATCAGGCTTTTCTTCAATGGCTCAGAGCCCTTTTCCTCATGAAGTTGATGGCCTACAAAAGGAACCATCTCATAGCGCGCTTCTTGGGGCACACGCGGATGAACCCGACGATGTGGCCTCTGCCGACACTAAGGATTCGGCTTTTCTTCAGGACGTCCAAGGTGGTTCAATTGTTGATCGATTAGAAGTTTGCTCAGTGAAGGACGATCCTGTTCTCTTAGATGTGGAAAGCAGAAAGATAAAGAGGGGAAGGAAGAAAGAAGTAGAGAAGGATGACGCGCAGTTAGTCGATGGAGTTCCAGAGTCTCTTTGTTTGGCGGAAAGCCGTTCTCAATTTGTTCCCGTTCCCATTGATTTTGTGCAGCAAGCACCTTGTGAAATTGTGAGCTCTGGTTTTCGTTTGGAGAGGTTTGTGAGAAGGAAGAGAGAAGAAAGGAAGGAAGGTGAGAGAGGAAGAGAAAGGGTATTTGGAGGAAGAAGGAAGAAGAGGAGGAAGAAGAAGGTGAAAAAGATGAGGAAAAGAGTGCTGAGAGGAGAGAGAATGATGAGAAAGAAAGTTATGTGGAGCAAGGTTTTGAGAAGTAAAAGGATATTAAAGAGAAGAAGGATGGTGAAGAAGAAGTTGAGAGTGAAGAGAATGAGAAGGAGAGTTGAGAGGAGAAGAAGAAAGAGAGTGAGAAGAAGACGGAGGAGTATGATGAATCGTTCTGGTTTGTTGGACAAGAGACGGCAGTTTGTTTTACCGATGACAAGGCAACAGGTGCAAGCGAAGGCACAGCAAGGCCAAAACGTGGCGCGCAAGAGATCCGATCAATGTGGTGTCAGTGCAGGGCAGCTTGCTACTGAAGATGCCGAGTCAACAGAGGCGGTGCAGCTCCCGTAGTTCATTTCCCCGATTGTCGGGCACAGCGGCGGCCAGTCGACACTCGTTGAAAGGGGAGTGATGAAGAGTTTGATAGTTTGTGTGAGTGTTGTTGTGTGTTTCTTCCTGTGCAGTTGTTGTGTATGATTCAGTGAGTGCGCGTGTGTGTGTGTGTTGTGTTGTGCAACTCTACTAGTAAAGACTCCTCAACTCCGTTTCAATACACACATACATACATACATACATACATACATACATACATACATACATACATACATACATACATACATACATACATACATACATACATACATACATACATACATACAGTACAACCCAGGAAATGATAGCCAAAGTTTCTGTCAGACCAAGTTTCTGGGGTTTCAGAAACCCGGCCAGAAACTTGCCAAAAGGCCGGCCAGGTGTCGGGTTTCGGTGTCAGTTTATGTAAGCACAGCAGCAGGCGCCAATCGGATAAATTACGCAATTAGGTGGCCTCCCGGGCCAGGCTATTGTTTATTGCGCCCCTGCTTGTCACTTTTGACATGGAGCGGGAATCTGGGACAGAAACCCAGAAACGCCAGAAACTGCAGAGACTGAGGTCAGAAACGTTTGGCCAGAAACTCGCCCACATAAAAGATACAGAAACTTGGCCAGAAACTTTGGTCGTCTCAGAAACTTTGGCTATCATTTCCTGGGTTGCACTGTACATACATACATACATACATACATACATACATACATACATACATACATACATACATACATACATACATACATACATACATACATACATACATACATACATAAACAACGCCAAATACGACAATTTTTGGTTGTCCTTGACTTTTGAGCGGCGATTTAACTTGCACCGTCACACATTTTGCCGACTTCTATACACCGTTAGAAGCGCAATTTGCGGGGCTTTAAAATAAAGCAATCTCCCAGGGGGGTATACTTTTTGTTTTTTTTTAGTAAATTTCACCAAGCCGAATTTTCGCGATTTTTTCCAAATTTCGTGATGTGGGGACCGAACGAAGCAAGAAAAAAGCTCGTGTTATATGCCAAATGAAAGCCCATGACATGGCGATTCGACTGACATGAATTACAAGGTTCTAGCTGGCCGGAATCGCAAGTTATGCTCAGTCAAACATGACACCTCAAGTGGTCGGTTTTGCTTGCTGGTGAGCCTACTTCCAAGGCCTGCCTCTGGCGAACGAGGACACGCAGGAGGCTGTGCTCTTCAAGTTTAGCATAAGTCATCATTAGGTACAACTTCCCCAAACTAGAGACCCCAGTGCTAAGTTTTAGCGATGGCCAATTTTTCGATTTGCACATAGCTGTGAAGAACAAGAGTCGATGTTCTCGCGAACTGACTCTTAATAAGCCTTACATCAATCTTTCAATAATTTATTTGTCTTTCATTTAAAAAGGATTTATTCAAATCGGTTGAGATTTGCAGTTGTTACAGCAAAAACTCTGCTGGGTTGAATTTTTGGCGGACCCTGTAATTCTATCAATTTTACTGTCTGAAATTCTACAAAATTGCGAAAATTACTGAAAAACTAACTGCCAGAAAATGGGAGGAGTCGAACTAAAGTGGCCTTAGAGTAACAACATGGGGCTAGGGCGCCGCCCAGACAATCCATTTAAACCCGAACCCGCCGACTCAGTGGTTCATTTGTGGGCACTATTCAACTATCCGGACATTTTCGCCGTTATAGGGGAGTAATCATTTGGTGGGGGAAAAGGTTCACTAATTCCATATCGTACCCGTTTTAACTATTGTACTTTAGGGGAGTAATGGGCTACTATTGTACTTTAGGGGAGTAATGGCACTCTATTGTACTTTAAGGGAGTAATGGCACTCTATTGTACTTTAGGGGAGTAATGGCACTCTATTGTACTTTAGGGGAGTAATGGGCTACTATTGTACTTTAAGGGAGTAATGGGCTACTATTGTACTTTAGGGGAGTAATGGCTAGTACGGATTTCGGCCGCGTAAAAGGCGCCCGCCGCGAACTTTCTCACTGCCTTTATAAATTTGACGCTCCAATTTTACTATTTTACTTTAGGAGAGTAATCGCACTCTATTGTACTTTAGGGGAGTAATCGCACTCTATTGTACTTTAGGGGAGTAATCGCACTCTATTGTACTTTAGGGGAGTAATGGCACTCTATTGTACTTTAGGGGAGTAATGGCTGCCTGTCTGTCTCTGAAGTTGCTGCACTTGTATACATTCTTCTGAGAGCGTTTTAATGAATTCGACACTTACACTTCAAGAATTTTATTATTTAAGCAAACGTCAAGCTACTGGGTAGTATTCTCGAATCCAGTACATCATTTATTGCCAACTTGGTACTTTGTCTTGTAAAAAACAGACTCGTCAATTTCTACAATGGTATTAGGGCCACCCATTCTAAATGGTCTCAAGTGGTCCTCACACCTAAACATTTTTTGCAATTGAATTTGCAATTTAGTGTTGGTTGTGAAATACCATTGTTGGCAGAGGTCACGAAAGGCATTGTAGGCCTCTACCACAGAAACATGCGATACGCCAATTTCTTGCTCAACTTGGGATATTTTTGTTGCAGGACTGTGAGACCAGATGAACAGCAGCTTTAAAACCTTATTTGGTGGCATATTGCCATGCTCGAAAATTGACCGATGTCGCACTGTTAATGTTGTGTCTGCGCAGACATTGCATTTCCACTAAAATGCAATTACAAGGGATAAAAGAGTAGTATAGTACGTGACACCCTAGACCCTATCTTGGACTAGTATGAGACGTCCAAGACAGGATCTAGTGTATCACGTACTATACTACTCATACTAGTATGAGACCAAAGCTGATTTATCTATACAATAGCTGTCCGGGATTGAAAT